>PJEM01015716.1:0-28858 GCA_004023845.1 Helogale parvula | reverse complement strand
CTGTTGTCCTGTTTGTGATCCAGACTGAGCATAGTCTCCATGAGCCCATGTACTACTTCCTGGCCATGTTGGACTCCATCGACCTGGGCTTGTCCACAGCCACCATCCCCAAAATGCTGGGCATCTTCTGGTTCAGCCTCAGGGATATATCTTTTGAAAGCTGCCTTTCCCAGATGTTCTTCATCCACTTCTTCACTGCCATGGAGAGCATTGTGTTGGTGGCCATGGCCTTTGACCGCTATGTTGCCATTTGTAAACCCCTTCGGTACACCATGATCCTCAGCAGCAAAATCATCGGCATCATTGCAGGCATTGCTATTCTGAGGAGCCTATGCATGGTGGCCCCTCTGGTGTTTCTCCTTCTGAGGCTGCCCTTCTGTGGGCACCGTGTCATCCCTCATACCTACTGTGAACACATGGGCATTGCCCGTCTGGCCTGTGCCAGCATCAAAGTTAACATAATATTTGGTCTTGGGGATATGTCTATTTTATTATTGGATGTGCTTCTTATTACTCTTTCCTATGTCAGGATCCTCTATGCTGTCTTTTGCCTGCCTTCCTGGGAGGCCCGGTTCAAAGCTCTCAATACCTGTGGCTCCCACATTGGCGTGATCTTAGCTTTTTTCACACCAGCATTTTTCTCTTTCTTGACACACCGTTTTGGCCACCATATCCCCCAATATATCCATATCCTTTTAGCCAACCTATACGTGGTTGTTCCACCAGCTCTAAATCCTGTAATTTATGGGGTCAGGACCAAGCAGATTAAGGAGAAGGTTTTGAGGATTTTTAATAAAAACAGTTAACCATTGGTAGTCTTAGAATTACAGTTCATATTTGGTCCCTTTGCCCATTAGAAGGGGTTTATTATCTAAAAAGAAGTAGCAAAGGTGAATATGAACAGTAATAACATTTCTTTCTCTACAATCCTTTTAATTTAAGTATAATAAATTTATTGATGATAATCTTACAACTTGTAATTATTACATCTCCACAAAGTTCTTATATTTATGCCATTTGATAATTTTTTTGAAATAGTTTATTGTCAAATTGGTTTCCATACAACACTCAGTGCTCTTCCCCACAAGTGCTCTCCTCCATCACCATGACCTCCTTTTGAACCCTTCAACCTTCAGTTCATTTTCAGTATTCAATAGACTCTCAAGTTTTGCATGCCTCTCTCTCCCCAACTTTCTTTCCCTCTTCCCCTCCCCCTGGTCCTCCATTAGGTTTCTCCTGTTCTCCTGTTAGACCTACGAGTGCAAACATATGGTATCTGTCCTCTGCCTGATTTATTTCGCTTAGCATGACATCCTCGAGGTCCATTCACCTTCCTACAAATGGCCAGATTTCATTCTTTCTCATTGCCATGTAGTACTCTGTTGTGTATATATACCACATCTTCTTGATCCATTCATCAGGTGATGGACATTAAGGCTCTTTCCATGTTTTGGCTATTGTTGACAGTGCTGCTATGAACATTGGGGTACATGTGCTCCTATGCATCAGCATTTCTGTATCCCTTGGGTAAATCCCTCGCAGTGGTACTGCTGGGTCATAAGTGAGTTCTATGGATAGTTTTTGGAGGAACCTCCACACTGTTTTCCAGAGCGGCTGTACCAGTTTACATTCCCACCAACAGTGTAGGAGGGTGCCTGTCTTTCCACGCCCTCGCCAGCATCTATAGTCTCTTGATTTGTTCATTTTAGCCACTCTGACTGGTGTGAGGTGGTATCTCAGTGTGGTTTTGATTTGTGTTTCCCTGATGATGAGTGATGTTGAGCATTGTTTCATGTGCCTGTAGGCCATCTGGATGTCCTCTTTAGAGAAGTGTCTGTTCATGTCTTCTGCCCATTTCTTCACTGGGTTATTTGTTTTGTGGGTGTGGAGTTTGGTGAGTTCCTTGTATATTTTAGATACTAGCCCTTTATCTGATATGTCGTTTGCAACTATCTTTTCCCATTCTGTCAGTTGCCTATTAGTTTTCTTGATTGTTTCCTTTGCAGTGCAGAAGCTTTTTATCTTGATGAGGTCCCAAGAGTTCATTTTTGCTTTCATTTCCCTTATCTTTGGAGATGTGTCGAGTAGTAAATTGCTGTGGTTGAGGTCTAGGAGGGTTTTTCCTACTTTCTCCTCGAGAGTTTTGATGGTTTCCTGTCTCACATTCAGGTCCTTCAGCTATTTTGAGTTGATTTTTGTGTATGGTGTAAGAAAGTGGTCTAGTTTTATTCTTCTGCATGTTGCTGTCCAGTTCTCCCAGCACCACCTGCTAAAGAGGCAGTCTTTTCTCCATCGGATATTCTTTCCTGCTTTGTCAAAAATTAATTGGCCGTACATTTGTGGGTCCAAGGTAGTTCTCTAAAGTAGTTATTGTATTCATAAATTTTGAAATGAAAGTTTGATGCTTCAGATTGCTAAAAGATTCATCTGAAAATCCAGCTATTAGTGAGAAGCAGATTATTAAGTAAGGTAGTTTTAGAATTACCAGAAGAAATATGAGGGCAATAGAATGAAATTTGCTCAGGGATTGTAGATAATTTTGGTGACAGAATTCTTGAAAAAATAACAATGACATTATTTAACTTGTAGGATTTACTCTTCTAAAAAATCTACTTACATTGATACACCTATTTCTTATGTGAATTTTATGATGTGGCTACTCTTAATATTTGCACTTTCATATAAGTAAACTGTGGATTAAAAACTCTCCATAAAAAAATTATGATTGAGATTTTTGACTCAGGTATCTAGAGAAATAGTAGCCATGCATTTAGAAATGAAATAAAGAGAGCAGGAATAATGGTGGATAACAATGAAAGATATATTTATTAAATGAATATTCATTAACTTCTACATATGCTCAATTATATGTTACTCTTTGGTGATAGGCAAATGGAAAGACAGAATCCTATGTCCTCAGAAACAATAATGGGAGTTAGGCTATTAAGGCAAAGAATATTTGCTATAAGATTACATATTAACTTACATTTGGAAAGTGTTTTTTAAAAACTTTGTTATACTATTCAGTAAATATGTCAAATTCTGGCTCAGTATATTAAAATTAGCCACATAAAATTAGAAATATATTTGACATTTTTTGAATTTATAAAATAAAGATATGGAAAATTATTGACCTAGTCATAAAAGGGATTTAAGGTTTTTTTTGCTTTTTGTTTGGTTTTATTTATTTATTTATTTATTTATTTATTTATTTATTTTTGCAAAAGCAAAGGGCTTTATTACGAATTTAGGCCTGGCCAGCCTAAACTCGGGCTCACAGACTTCAACAACACACTGGATCCATGTGGAGCGAGCCCCGAACATGGTGGGGCAGGGCCTTTTATGAGTTTGGGAAGGGGGAGTTACAGGAAATTGTGACACAGGTACAGGGGTCCAATCAATATAGCATCACATCATTGACAGTAGCTTTAACCAATTACAGAGTGGACCCAGAACCCTCAGGTAGGGCGTGACTAGGACCCTCAGGTAGGGCATGACTAGTCTTAACCTCCGTCTTTAGGCCCGCCCTCAGAAATGTTAATGGTGTTAGCTGGCCCTCAAGGTCAGAGGGGAAACCTGAATCAGACCTGCATCCTTACATTCCCCCCTCTGTGTTGTAACTGACCCAATCCTGGGGGTTTTATTTTTAAGGAAAGGTTATTTGAAGCTACATTCAAGAGAGTCTGATGGAGTTGTGCTCTCTTTTACTTTATTTAAGACTTCCGATTCTTCTTCAGTTTATGAGCATGCAAATTCTACTGCATGATCCAAAAGTGTCACAGAGAAATAAAAATTTAGATACTGCCTTCTAAATCTTGTAGTTAATTTTAGCAAAAATACTGTAAATTTGATAGCATAGATATTCAAATATAATATTTGTTAGCAATATTCATATACTACAGTTAAAAGTGTTATATTAAAAAATCTAATAGACCAAGGAAGCACACCAGGGCAATTAAATAAAGAGACATTAGACAAATTGTCAAGATGGTCAGTATATTCAAAGCCTCTGACCCTAATTAAGATAACAAAGCTTTAGTCATCCAAATTGACAACAGAGGAGCTTATCTATTGGCACTTTAAGAAACCAAAGTCATATCACATTCAGACATAAGTAAATATAAAAATTAGGAACATTATTTATAGCACCTTGGGTCTTTGGATGAAATAATCCTAGTAAGAAAAAAAGTGTTCCTGAAGATCTTTGAGGAAGAATATATAGCTTGCAAATATAGGTTTTAGTAATCAGAAGATAAAAATTAAAAATATCTGCTTGGCCCATCTAAGTTAGGCATGAATGGTGTTTGGGATATTTCCCATTTTCTTTTTCTTCCAGAAACGTGGGAGGATTACCTGTGTCCAACCTCTTGCAGTCAGACTAGCCAAGGGACTTGCTATGGCAAATAAAATATTTGTAAAAGTGACTGGATCTGTGTCAATTCTGAGAGGAAACATTTATGTTTGGCTTTAGGTACCCTGAAGGCTTTTGTTAATATGCCATGTCATAGAATTCTGGTGTCTTCACAAGAATGGATCCTCAAGTGACTGCAATAGAGTCCTTTCTCTCCCCAAAGTTTGCATTAGTCATGTAGTATGAATAAAAATTAAACTTTTGACTCTTCAGCACCCTGAAATTTGGGAAGGGGTGGGGGTAACCTTATCATAATCTGAGTATCTGAAATGACACCATTCCCAGGGATAGGAAGCAGTCCAAATATATGTATTTAGCCAAGATTAGCCAATTTTTTTCTGAAGAACAAAGTTGGAAGACTTATTCTGCCAGAACACAAGACCTACTCTAAAGCTGTGGTGAAGACCTATAAGAAAGGTATAGTAATTGGAGAGTGTGCTTTTGGTTCAAGTGTAGAAAACCAGACTAATGAGGTTGCGTTGAGCCCAGAAACAAACCTAGATATACATGTTTGCTTGAATTATGGCAGAAATAACATGGTAGGACAATGACAAAAGATATTGTCAATAAAGGATACTGGGTCAATTGGAAAGTCATATGAAAAAGCAATGAGTCTTACTGTTTATCTCACATCATACAAAAATTCCTTCCCAAATGAATTTTAGGGGTAAACTTGAAAAATAATACAGCTTCTAGGAAAAAAGGAGAGAATATATTCAGAACCTTACAATAAGGAAAGAGTCTAAAATAAGACAAAAATACATACATATGGACATGTTAACTATATTGGGAACATATTGCCTAGTCAGTGTATATTCAGGTTAAGAATGTCATTTATCAAATACAATATTAACAGAGATAACAGCGAAACCAGATGACTTGTACGACAGAATATTTATAAGTCAATAATAAAAAGGAATACCACCACATAGAAGAATTAGCAAAGGACTAGTTTAACGATTTCATAAAGGAGGATATCCAGATTTCCAGGGAACATTAAAAAATGGTCTACCACCTCAGACATAAGGAAAATACATTTGATATCATCAAGCAATTCTACTTCGTATTGACCAGAATGGATAAAATTGAAAATGTTAAGTAGCAGCAAATATGCAGAACAACTAGAATCCTCAGACATTGGTACTGAGAAGGTAAATTGATGGTATCAACTTAGAGAACTAGAAATATCACAGGAAGCTAGTCGTGTGTATATTCCATGATCCCAAAATTCCACTCCTAGGAATATACCTGACAAAAGCATTACATAAATCCATTGGAAGATACGTACATCACAGAAGCATTATATGTAACATCATATGTAATCACAGAAGCTTTATATGTAATAATCAATAACTGAGACAGCTCAAATGTGCATTAATATTAAACTATGTAAAGAAAGTGTGGTATATTTAAATAGTGAAATACTATGTACAATGAGAATGAACAAACTATGAGTATAAACAACAAATGAGCCAGATAGAATATACATACACACGCACGCACGCACACACACACGTATTGACATCTATATACATACACCTATTTAACTACAAGAACAGGAGTGTTTAACACAAGGGCTGAATTGTCAAATTAGATTCACATAAACCAATACCAATGACTTATCCTTACCATGATGTCTAGTTATTAGTATACTTACAAGGAAAATTAACTAAAGCAGTTGTTTTTCCTGGACCACCTATGGTGAAAAAGAAAAAATTGTTTCAGGTGTGCTGTTAATCTTCTGCTTCATTGTAGAAAAGCATAGTGTACAGTGTTAAAAATCAGGATTGTGGTTATTTTTTGCTTTTATTTCTCTTACATCAGAGGACAAATCTAGAAAATTTTTTCTATGGCCTATGTCAGGGAAATACTGCCTGTGCTCTCTTCTAGAATTTTTATGGTTTCAGGTCTCACCTCACATTTATTCCATTTTGAATTTATGTTTGTGTAGGGCGAAAGACAGTGGTACAATTTCACCTTTTTGCATATAGCTGTCCAGTTTTCCCAGCACCATTTGTTGAAGAGAATTTTTCCAATTGCATATTCTTTCCTATTTGTCAAAGATTAATTGAGCATACGGTTGCGGGTTTACTTCTGGGTTTTCTATTCTGTTCTATTGACCTATGTGTCTATTTTTGTGCCTGTACCATACTATAATATAATATTTTTCAAGATTGCATTGGCTATTCAGGGTCTTTTATGGTTCCATACAAATTTTAGGATTGCTTGTTCCAGTTATGTGAAAAATGATGTTGGTGTTTTGATAAGGGTTGCATTAAATCTGTAGATTGCTTTGGGTAGTATGGATATTTTAACAATGTTTATTCTTCCAGTCTATGAACATGGAATGTCTTTTCCTTTCTCTGTGTCACCTTCAATTTCTTTCATCAGTGTTTTATAGCTTTCAGAGTACAGGTCTTTCACCTATTTTATTTTTTTTAATTTTTTACATTTATTTATGAGAAACAGAGACACAGAGCACAAGTAGGGGAGGGCCAGAGAGACAAAAAGACACAGAATCTGAAGCAGACTGCATCTGAAGCTGAACTGTCAGCACAGAGTGCCCCTGGGGCTCAAACTCCCAAACTGTGAGATGGTGAACGGAGCCGAAGTAAGACACTTAACCAACTGAGCCACCCAGGCATTTCTTTAACCTCTATTATTAAGTTTATTCCTATGTACTTTATTATTTTTGGTGCAATTGTAAATGGGATTGTTTTCTTAATTCCACTTTCTGCTGTTTTATTATTAGTGTATAGAAACGCAGTAGTTTTTTTATGCTGATTTTGTATCCGACAACTTTACTGAATTTATTCATCAATTCTAGTAGATCTTTTGGTGGAGTCTTTAAGGTTTTCTATGTATAGTATTATATCACGTGCAATAGTGAAAATTTTACTTCTTTCCAATTTGGATGCCTTTTGTTGTTGTTGTTGTTGTTGTCCAATTGCTGAGGCTAGGACTTCCAACATTATGTTGAATAAAAATGGTAAGAATGGATATCCTTGTCTCATTCCTGACCTTAGGTAAAAACTCTTAGTTTTTTCCCTTTGAATATGATGTTCACTCTGAGTTTTTAATATAAGGCCTTTATTATGTTGAGGTATGTTCCCTCTAAACCTATTAGGCAGCTGCTATGGAAAAAGGATTGAGGTTTCTCAAGAAGTTAAAAGTAGAACTACTCTACAATTCCGTGATTGCACTCTTGGGTATTTACCCAAAGAGTACAAAAACATGAACTTAAAAGTATACATGTACCCTGATATTTATAGCAGCATTATCTACAATAGCCAAATTATGGAAGCAGTCCAAGTATCCATCCATTGGTGAATGGATAAAGAAGATGTGGCAAATATATATGCAATGGAATGTTATTTAGCCATAAAAATAATGAAATCTTGCAATTTGCAACAACATGTATGGAGCTAGAGAGTATTATGCTAAGTGAAATAAGTCATTCAGAGAAAGAAAAATACTGTATGATTTCACTCATATGTGGAATTTAAGAAACAAAGCAAATGAGCAAAGGACAGAGAGAAAGAGAGAGAGAGAGAGAGAGAGACAAGCCAAGAAACAGACTCTTAACTATAGAGAACAAACTGATGGTCACCAGAGGGGATGTGGGTGGGGGGTCGGTAAAATATGTGATGAGGAAAAGGAGTACACTTGTGATGAGCACAGGGTGATGTATGGAAGTGTTGAATCACTATATTGTACAGCTGAAACTAATAGAACACTTGTAGCTATATTGAAATTAAAATAAAACCTTAATTGGGGCACCTTGGTGGCTCAGTCTGTTAATCGTCCAACTCTTGACTTTGGCTCAGGTCACCATCTCAAGTTCATGGGATCGAGCCCTGTGTTGTTTCTGTACTGGCAATGCAAGCCCTGTTTGGGCTTATCTCCTCTCCCTCTCTCTGACACTCCTCCCCCTTGCACTGTTTCTCTTTTCTCTGCACTGTCAGCACAGAGCCCAATGCAGGACTCGATTATACAAACTGAGATCATGACCTGAGCCGAAGTCAAGATTTGGATGATTACCTGACTGAGCCAGCAGGCACCCCTATTAATGTTTTATTTTAATTTCAGTATAGCTACAGTGTTTGTTTCAGGTGTACAATATAGTGATTCAACACTTTCATACATCACCCTGTGCTCATCACAAGTCTACTCCTAAATCTCCATCACATATTTTACAACACATGTCCAGCATAAAATGTCTAAATCAAGGGGGTATTTGGTACCTTATAACTTTAAGGGATAAAGAATATGAAACTAGGGGAGCCTAGGTGGTTTAGTCCGTTAAGTGTCCAACTTTGGCTCGGGTCATGATCTCACAGTTCATGAGTTTGAGCCCTGCATCAGGGCTCTGCGCTGATGGTGCAGAGTCTGCTTGGGATTCTCTCTCTCTCCCTTTGTTTCTGTCCCTCCCCTGCTTGTGTGCTGTGTGCACACACATACACACACACTCTCTAAAAAGACATTAAAAAGAATAAAACCTTAAAAAAATACCCTTTAAAAGACACTCTTTAGGGAAGGAAAAAACAAATTACAGAGTAGGAGAAAATATGTACAAAACACATATGTCATGGAAGACTTGTATCTAGAATATATAAAGACTCAAAACTCAATAATAAGAAAGCAACCCAATTTATTTCGTTTTAATTATTTTAACGTTTTTTATTTATTTTTGAGAGACAGAGAGAGACAGTGTGAGCAGGGAAGGGTGAGAGAGAGAGAGGGAGACACAGAATCTGAAGCAGGCTCCAGGCTCTGAGCTAGCGGTCAGCACAGAGCCTGATGCGGGGCTTGAACCCACGAACCGTGAGATCATGACCTGAGCCGAAGCCAGACGCTCAACCGGCTGAGCCACCCATGTGCCCCGAAAGCAACCTAATTTTAGAACTGGACAAATAATTTGAAGCGCCACTTCACCAAAGAAAATTATATGTATGGCAAATACACACTTAAAAAGGTGCTCGGCATCACTGGACTTCAGGGAAATGCAAACTAAAACACTATGAGGCAGCAACAACACCCATTTGGGTGGCTTTAAAAACCCAGAGAATGTCAATTACTGGGGAGCACGTGGACCAGCCAACATTCTTATGCACAGGGAGTATCGATGCTATCTAGTCAGCAGCCACCAGGAGTATATTTGTTTTTTTGTTTTTTTTTTTTTTAAAAAGGAAGGTTTATTACCTGTTGCAACAAGAGATACCACATGCAGTGGTAAAATGTTAGGCATCTCAGTAAGAGTGTTTAAGTGTTTGTTACTGGATTTAGACTTGATCAGGGGATATTTTTCAGAAGCAGATGCTTTGGAAAAAAAGAACAAATTCTAGTATTGTGAATCAATAACTTCTGTATAGAAAGTGGGAGTTTTTGTCTTTGCTCAGACATGCTTATAGAAGGCTTTTTGTTTCACTCCATCCGCACAAACACAAAGTGACCTTGCCTGATGTTCATACTTTGTGAAATTGTTTATATTAAGTGGCCATCATTACAGTCGAGATGTCGGCAGCAGGCCAGCTATCAGCTGACAGATATTAGAACCCCTGCTTTCTTTCTCAGAAGAAAGCCAGTACCTCATGTTTGTATACTTATTCAGGCTAAACACAGTACATAATCTTTCTGTGATGTCCTCAAATAATTTGTTTCGATTTTACTTTGCAGTTTTTATTGTGCCACCACCTAAGCCTCTTCTAAGGGAAATTGAGTTAGAAAAGCTGAGAAAACTCACTGGTTCCCTGAATTCCAAACGGCCTTAAAGTTGGCTCCATATATGTTAAAAACTTAGTTACTTGTGGGGCGCCTAGGTGGCTCAGTCAGTTAAGCATTTCACTCTTGATTTTGGGTCAGGTCATGATTTCATGGTTCATGGGTTCAAGCCCCATGTTGGGTTCTGTGCTGACAGTGCAAAGCCTGCTTGGAATTGTCTCTTTCTCCCTCTCTCTCGGCCCTTCCTCCACAAACGCTCTGTCTCTATCTCAAAATAAATAAATAAACTTAAAGAAAAACTTAGTTATTTGCAGATTTATACATGGTTAGTATCAACTATGCAACGAGAATATAAGCTTCTTGTGGAAAACATTCACATGCACTGATTACATGCTTAATTTTAAATGAGTGCTTGCTTAATCACTAACTTGACTTCTAGATCAAGTAAATGATATTTCCTGGAAAAGAGTGACACAGTCATTAGAGGGTAGAATAGCTGTGGGTAATGAGATGGAGAAATTATAGACTGACTCTTGTAGGATTGATGGCCAGAGATTAGAAAGAGTGTGTTGGTAGCCAAGGAGAAATTCTTTCAAGCTGGGAAGTTAAGGGAGAAACTTGAATGTCCTAAGGGATTCCTGTTCCCTGTGCTTTTTTCCTGCCCATAAACGTGTGGTGAGAAATTATGAACTCATTATCTTTCATGGTCTCATCCCATGTGGTCCCAGAAGAGCAGGTACTCCCTGTCAGGAAGAGGATTTTCAATCTCAGAATAAACTTTTCTCCCTGAACTACAGTTGTGATGCTGAGACACAGTTGGCACAGTTACTGGTCAAGAATTGCAGATTCTTTCAATATTGGCTGTGCTTGAGGCTGGTAAGTTGGGTATGGGTTTGGCTGCTATACATACTTAAAGATATAGGTTTGGAAGGTTTGAGCTCAGGTCTATTAATTCCCTCACTAAATTGGTGATTCATATTTATATCTGATACAAACCTTAATCTGGAGGACATATTTTACATGAAATTTCTAATTGGTAGAATTTCAGGTAATTTTGCATTTTTTAGTATTTTATCTTTTTTTCACAACAAGCAAAATAAAAAACTAAGCAGCCAAATCACTTATTTTATTGAGATATTATTCCATTTCTCTTCTGTTTGCTCTTTCCCACTCTCTGTTCTGTCTTGTTTCATTTTCCTCTCCCTCTCCCCCTCCTCTGTTTTGTGTTTCCTCTTCTCTTTGTCCTCTTCCTCTCATTTTGAACTCTCTTTTAGCATAATTTTACTGAATTTTATCTTGTTATTGTTTATTTCAGAACTTCTTTTGTATTTAATAATAAAAAAATGACATTCTCAAATTTTTTCCAAATCATATCAATACACTTTCTATTTCTATTTCCTTGTCATTAATGGAGAAGAATACCAATTGTTTAATGCCTTCAGCTTCTAAAGAGTATATAGCTTCTTAAAAGCAGGCAATGAATTTTTTTTTCATTCTGATTTTGTATATAGTACATGTTTGCATACATACTCACTCTTGCTTTAGTCTTCCCTTTTATCAAGTGGTTTTAGCATTACATATATAAGCTGTAGGTAAAAATGCAGAACAATTGAAAGAAACAATAAGTTTATTTAGAAACATCACTTTCCCATTGGCAGAACTCACTCACTCATTAGTGACTCTCCCAGTCTATCCTTTACTATTTTTCTAATACTAGGGCCTCGTTTGATAAAAGTAAGATTATTTTTTCCCTCCCCCACATCATGAACATGTCTGTATTTATTTAGCTCTCCCCCTGTCTATTTGGTATGGCTTGGGAGCGTGGATCCCATTTGGCAGTTACTCCTGAACTAGTCCTGCTCACTGGTGTGCAAAGGAGTAATTCTGATCTCAGAGAAGGCTCTCCCTTTTCCCAGCACTGCAGAATACCTGATGGAATGTGTTTCTGGTTTTAACACAGTTGTGGGGCTTTTGTTGTTCATTCTACACATGGATAAAAATCTAGATTGAAAGCATAGCATCTCCTGGAGGTGACATGCAGAATGAGGCTGTTTTTCAGCAATTCCTCTTCTACCTCCTATCCTCGTCTATGTGGCCTAGATAAGCCCTCCTGAGTTCCCTTGCAAGTCTAAGGCTTTGATTACCAATTTCACAAGTCTCTGGCCTCATTCTTTTGGCCATCAAACATTCTAGTTGTTTAAACATTCTAATATAAGTTGTGATTTTATGTGAAAACAAGTGGACATTGTAAAAGACCAAAGAGCTTAGATTTTGGAAAATGCACCACTATGAAACTATTTTATTAATATTTTGTTAATGCCATAGAGGAGTACAATAGTCAAGAGTTTCAATGAGAAAAGTAAGGTATAAATAAATCTGTCAATCACATTTTATAGCCCATTTCTTATTGTCATCCCCTGCTTATACTAAGCTTTCCCTACAACGTCTGCCTTGTATTCTCCCTTTGTTACACCAGAGACCCATTAATTGACCCCTAGTCAGAAAAGCCTATGATCAAAGAGTTATCTCCCTTATATATATTCACAGTATTCTCTTATAAGGATCATGGTTTTACTTCTCATATGTCTATCCTTAACTGCTGGATACACTGTGTGATTTCTGTTCCCATCCTTCTAACCCGAGGACTTTTGGCCAAGAGTTAAAATTAACAATTACCTACCTACTCAATCTTTCATTCACAAATGTTTTGAGTGACTGCTATCTGCCAGATGTTGTACTAGAGAAATAATGATGAACAAAACTCTTCCCTGGCCTCCTCTGGGGACTCAGACATTGTTTTGGTAGATACAGAGAGCTATGTAGTAGAATAAGGTCTTAGGAGAGAGTATTATAAGCCAGTACACTGAGTTCAGTGAAGGCCTTTTTGAGAATGGGTAACTAAGGTAAGATGTAGACAATTGATTGGAGGATGATTCAGGTTCCTCCTCTCTTTTCCTCACATGTCTTGAGGATCTCTCCTACAGTACATTTTCTTCTTTACAGATTTCATTTTCTTCTCTTTTCTCTCACAGGGTCATTTCTCTTTTATTATCAAAATCTACTTTGATTGTCTGCAATCTCAAGTGCATAGTATATTGTGCAGCATCCTAACTTCCTTGGCTTGTAAGAAGAGGTTGTGTCTCATATTAACACCATTTCATCCTCTTCAAGGGGCTATTCTATATGGATTATAACTAAGAAACACTCATCTTTGGTTCTAGTACTTTACAGATGTAATTTAGAGCAATTATATTAGTAAAATATGCAAGAGATGTAGAGACTGAAGAAGAGGAAACTGGGAGCAAACCTAGGGGTGTTGATTGTGAGGATAAAGTAGCTCAAGAAAATGAGCAAAGGGCTAAATGCTTGAGACTATACAAAAATTCCATAAATACATGCATTTGAGCAGAAACCTGTGAATACCAGATCTAAGAGCTGGTGACTGCAACCAAGCAGTCATTTTGAGGATGGAGACAAGTTCCTGTGATCCAGACATAAAAGAAATTCACCAATTCAGGAACCAGAATCTATCCTGTTTTTCCCATGTGGCTGATGTAACAAGTGGAATAATTTGTCTGAAATTTTTTTGTGAAACAAATAAATAATATTAAATGCTTATATAATACTATTATTTTCATAATTTTTCTCTCCCTTCTAATATCAATAATGATGATGATAATAATAATAAAAATAATAATAATGAATTCCCATTTAAGGACAAAGTTGGAAATAGTATGGATTATTTAGAAATAAATTGAATTCAACTTGTCTGCTATGAGGAATAAGAAAAATAAATGGGGAACCTCAATGATTCAGTCAGTGCTTTAAACTTCAGTCAATCTTTCTAAAAATAATAGTTTTATATATAAGATTAATCAAATTCAATTACATTGAACTCTGTGGCTTCCTAAAGCAAGGTCTTTATTTCAAAGAACAAAGAAAATGTCCTCATCCATTGATGACAGAAGTAACACAAATTTAGAAAAAGCAAAAAGTAGGCTAGATTTTGATGAAAGTTATTTATAAACAAGTTGAAGAAGAAAGATAGGCCACATTAAGTAGCAGAAATAAAAGTTCACTAGTTGTAGGGACACCTGGGTGACTCAGTCGGTTAAGCATCTGACTTTGGCTTAGGTCATGATCTCATGGGTTTGAGCCCTGCATCAGGCTCTGTGATGAGTCTGGAGCTTGCTTCAGATTCTGTGTCTCCCTCTCTCTCTATCTCTGCTCTGCTCTGTCTCCTTCTTATTCAAAAATAAATAAACATTAATTTTTTTTAATTTTTAAAAAAATTTTTAAAAGTTCATTGATTGTAAATGGAAATACACAGAGGAATATATTGTTCTAGTTAAACAAATAATCTATAACTTCCTTCTTCCTATTATTTTATTGAAGTATAGTTGATATACAATGTTACATTAGTTTCACATGTACAACATAGTGATTTGCCAAGTTTATGCATTATGCCAAGTTCATCAAAACTATAGCTACCATCTGCCACCATACAACATAATTATACCATTGATTGTATTCCCTATGCTAAACCTTTTATCCCCTGGAAACCTGAATATCTTCCTTCCCTTCACCCATCTTGTCCATCCTCCCATACCCCTGTCCTCTGGCAACCATCAGTTTGTTCTCTTTATTTATGGGTCTGTTTCTGGTTTTTGTTTTTAAATAAATTATATTAAAGGATGCTTCTAAAATATACAATATTCAGTGCTCAAAGACTGTGATCATTTATCTGTGGGATATCAGTGTATATAGATCTCCTAATTTTTAATTAAATATTTTAATAGATGCTGATATAGACTCATATAAACTAGCCTAGTCAATGTTCTCACTAAAATAAATTTAGATTATCTCATCCAATATCTGAATATCCATTGAGATAGAAGAAGAATATTCTCCTTCCTTTGTAATATGTATGTATCAATGAAAGTAAGAGGGGAAAATATAAATGAGGGAAAACATGATGTTTCTTCTGTATTACTAGAGAAAATATAGTAATGACATATCTTTTGTTCTTATTCAGTATTAGCAGTATTGAGGAGTTGAGGAGCCTTTCATAGAATGAAGAGAGTGTGACTATCAGAAGCTTTTGCCAGTATGTCTCTGGACAATACCTCATGTACTCACCCCTCATCCTTCCTGCTGTTGGGAATCCCAGGATTGGAAAACATGCAGCTCTGGCTTGGTGTACCATTCGGTATTGTCTATCTGATTGCCCTCCTGGGGAATGTCATTATCCTCTTTGTGATCGAGACTGACCACAGCCTTCACCAACCCATGTTCTACTTATTGGCCATGTTAGCTCTCACTGACCTGGGCCTCTCCACCACAACCATTCCCAAAATGCTGAGCATATTCTGGTTTGGTCTCAATGAGATTGACTTTGGGGGATGCTTAGCTCAAATGTTCTTCATACACCTGTTTACAGGTTTCGAAACATTCATGCTTGTTGCCATGGCTTTTGATCGCTATGTTGCAATTTGCCACCCTCTTCGATACAACACAATCCTTACCAACAGAACTGTTTGTATTATTGCTGGAGTAGGAATGTTGAAAAATTTTGTTTTGGTGTTTCCACTTGTGTTTCTCCTTCTAAGGCTTTCATTCTGTAGACATAATATTATACCCCATACCTACTGTGAGCACATGGGCATTGCCCGTCTGGCCTGTGTCAGCATAAAGGTCAATATATTATTTGGATTAATTCTTATCTCTATGATATTTCTGGATGTTATTTTAATTGCTGTCTCCTATGTGAAGATTTTATATGCTGTTTTCAGACTCCCATCCTGGGAGGCCAGGCTCAAAGCTCTTAATACCTGTGGTTCCCATGTATGTGTCATCTTAGTTTTTTTCATTCCAGCATTTTTCTCTTTCATGACTCATCGATTTGGCCACAATATTCCACGTTATATCCACATCCTCCTTGCAAATTTATATGTGATAATTCCTCCTGCTCTTAACCCCATTATTTATGGGGTGAGAACTAAGCAGATCCGAGAACGAGTAGTGATGATCTTCTTTTTAAAGAAAGTTTGACTCTGAACTCTTGCCTTGAAAATAGTCTTCAAAACATTTTCCTTTTTATCCTTAAAAGAGTGAAGGCTTGTTAAGCTTTTATAGAGTTATTTATTCATGTAATTCATTAACATCAGGATTTGAGGATAAAGTCTTACTGCAACTCAAGTATTTTTTTTTTTACATAATATTATTTAGTCTCTTTACAGAATCTACTGCTTATGGTGGAGGAGCGCTGAGCTGTCAAGCACTGTCATAATTGTAATGGGACTGACTAAGCATGTTATAGGGTATGAGCTCTAGCAACAGTCAAAGAAATCAAACACTGATTTTATTTCTTGCATGGTACAGCTGGCTTCCTTTATCATGTAACCACAGGGTAGAAAATAACCAACAAAATACCATAGACATCATTGCAATACTTCATTTTAATAAGTTTTGAAATAGGAACTGAAACAACTACCTACAGTCAAATATTTGAAACGACTCATGGGACTTCACAGGGTATACTCATTTTAGGCTTTAAGTAAAGTCAAGGTAAAATATAGCTGGAAAAAGAAACAGAACAGGCAGACGTAGGAAGATCCAAAAAAACTGAAGCACAGCTCCTAGGACCTTTTGTAGGTCGTGCAGAATGAACTTCATCTTTGTTCCAAATGATTAAAAATGTGGAAACACGCTTTTGTTTCACCTTAGCCAACTCACCAGTTTCATGAGAAATTTTCAAAATCCTACTAGTTGCATAGCAAAAACTGGGACTTCTATAGAGTGCTGGCCTTCTCAAATCAGTTGAAGGCTTGCGTAGAACAAAGACTGACCTTCACGGAGCAAAAGGGATTCTGCCAGTTGCTGAGTATATCTAGTCCCATTATGCATTCTAGAGCTGGAGAAATAACTACAGTGATGGTTTTGGAGACCCATGGATCACGTGACCTACAAAGTCCTTACTATGACTGTAAGAACTTCTTAAAAATAAGAAATATGTATATTTATTTTTAAAAAGAGTGCACTTATTGTGATGAGCAAAGGGTGTTGTATGGAAGTGTTGAATTACTATATTATATACTGAAACTAATATTACACTGTATGTTAACTAACTGTAATTTAAATAAAAACTTTAAACAAGCAACAAAATACACTACTGAGAAAATGCAAAATGCAAGTCCAGACTGAGAGAAAATACTTGCAACACATATATCAGACAATGATTTATACGTACACTATATGAAGAACTTTTACTGTCAATAATAAAAGGACAAAAACCCAATTTTAAAAAAAGAAAGGTAAAATTATAATGGGTATTTCACACACATAAAAATATGTGAATGGTCAGTAAGTACATGAAAAGTGCTAACCTTACTGGTCATTAGGGAAATATAAATTGAAACCACACAGGATACCATTATAGTAAACCTGTTGAAACTCAAAAGACTAGCCATTCCCAATGTGCTATAATTAGAACTTTCATACACTTCTAGCAAGGTTGGTACAAAATGTAAGGAAGAATTTGGAGAGCAGTTTTATAGTTTTAAAAAATAACATTTAACATACACTTACTCTATGAACCAACAAGTTTACTCCTAGTTATTTATCCTCCTCTTGTTCATATGAAGACTTGTGCATGGATATTCATAGCAACCTTATTGTAATACCTCTGAACTGAAAAAACCTGATGAATCTACATGCTCTTAATTCAACACAATCACATAAGGGAAATAAAAACTTTTGACTTACACCTCATGTGTACCTGATTATACTACATGTGTACCTGAGACAACTAGTCAAACATATTTCAGTTAATTAGGAAATAAACTAAAAGTAAGAAGACAAAATGGTGCAAAATTGGTGAGCACTAACTAGAACAAATTGTTACTAATTCCATTTAAATAAATATAGCCATTATAAATATCTCTAGACTATTGGATATAATTCTTAAAATATTCTAATAATGCATGTTGAATATTATAAGCTAATAATATTTAAATATAAATTTGCTCACTGAACATGCATAGAGGGCTTATATTTACTGCGTGAATATGTACCCTGGTAGGTATTTGGAGAGCTCTGCTGCAATGCCCTAGTCTAGGTCATTATTATAATCTTTATATGCTTACTAGCTGTGCCTGGAGACTGGGCTTTTATCATGTTTATTTGCTTGGTTGTTTCCTTTGTGTAGCACTATCTAAAACAAAAGGAAAAAAAAAGCAAATGAAGTAAAAACAGAACTTTTCCTACTCAATTAGAGGAAAGAGAAGCCATTATTAACATTTTTAAGTGCTTATCATATCTTAACAATTTTAAAGTGATAACACAAGTACCATATTTTCAATAGAATTTATTTTTAGGGAAGTTTTAGATTCATGGAAAAATTGAGTGGAAGGTGTGAAGATTTTCCATATACCCCCTGCCTACACACATGCTTAGCCTCCCCCATTGTCAACATCACTCATTTGTTACCATTGATGAACCTGCAATGACTCATCATTATCACCCACAGCCCATAGTTTACATTAGGGTTAACTCACAGTGCTGTACTCATTATGGGACATAAGTTTTTAACTCCTTTGGGTAATTATTAAGGAGTGAAATTGCCAGATCATATGTGCTTCTGTTTAGTTTTGTAAGAAACTTCCATTTTCTTTCAAACTGAGTATACCATTTTATAGTTCTACCAACAGTGTATGAGAGCTCTTGTTGCTCCATAACCTTGCCAGTATTTGGTTTTGTTCATATTCTGGATTTTGACATTCTGACAGGTATCTCATTGTCCTTTTAATTTGCACTTCTCTGATGGCATGTGATGTAGAACATATTAAATAGGCTTATTTTGTCATCCTCATGTCTTCTTTGGTCAAGTACCTGTTCAGGTCTTTTGCCCATTTTTTGATTGGGTTCTTTTCTTATTGTTGAGTGTTAAGAGTTTTTTGTATATTTCAGATAACATTCCTTTATCTTTTTCAGATGTATCTTTTGCAAATATTTGTCCCAGTATGTTGCTTGCCTTCTCATTCTCTTCAGATTGTCTTTTGTAAAACAAAAGTTTTTAATTTTAATGAATTCCAGCTTTATTGATTCTACATTTGATGTTGATTCTAAAAAGTCCTCATCAAACCCAAAGTCAGCTAGGTTTTCTCCTATTTTAACATATAGGAATTTTATAGTTTTGTGTTTTACCTTGAGGTCTGTAATCCATTTTGAGTTATTTTTGTGAGGTGTGTAAGTTCTGTGTCTATATGATGATGATGAATTTTCATGTGGAAGAATCATTTTTACAAATAGCAGATTGTATAAATACTCACCTCAAAGACTTTATTTCTCTTGTTCCTCCTCCCAGAGACCAGCTTTCGTGCTAGTTTTATTTATAGCTATTTAAGCATGTTTCTGTGTCCTCCCACAACTATTTATCATTACATTTTATTGACATATAACATATGGTTAGAATTTTCTCAGTATTCAGTCTTCTGAATACTATGTTATGTCTAGCCTTTGCTAATAAAAACTATAAAATAAAAAGTCATCCAGGGTCAAAGAGGTTAATTTTACATCATTAAGGGAATATTTGAGAATCACGGGTACAAGGATTTCAGCACCTAGCACAGAACCTGCTCTATAAAATGGACCCCACAAGGGTAGGACAATTAAATGCTAAGTTCCTGGATACTGCTTGACATATATAACACTGGCATTTAAATGGATGGATATGTGAATGGAGTACGGAGTGGTAGTTTAAAAAATATGTGGCACAGATTAATTACTATAAAGGAAAATTTGGTTGTGTTATGAAATCTAAAGTAAGTTCCAAGGGAAGCTTGAGAAACCTCAAATATATATGGGTAGGAGGGCAGGGACCATTTGACTGATTTTCTGCAGTCTGGTCACTTAGGGATGTGGTTGGCCTCCTGCACAGTTTCATAAAGAAATGGATACAGCTGAATGCAATACAGGTGAAGGCAACTAGTTTTGGTAAAATGATGAAGTGGTGAATCAAGTCTCTGACATGCCATATCAGATAAATTTCAAGCAGTGTTTGGACCTTACCGCAGGAACAGATAAATGTTGACAACTGTGGAATTGAATTGGGGACCAACTTTCTGCCTTGCCAAACTACTAAAAGAATTATAATTAGACCCTAATCAGGACAGTAAGGAGTTTAAACTTCTGTCTGTTCTTCCTCTTTTCCTAGTCTTTTCTCTGAGTGCCTTAAGTAAATCTGATGACCCACGTCAGTAAAAAATCTGGAATTATTGCCAACTTTTTCCCACTAATCACTTTGTGTTGCTGCTTTGATGGACCTACTTATCTTTGATGTGGCCTTCTTCATTTTTTTATGTTTATTTATTTATTTATTTATTTTTATAGTAGTTTATTGTCAAATTGGTTTCCATATAACACCCAGTGCTTCTCCCCACAAGTGCCTCCCCCCATGACCATCACCTCCCTTACTCTTTCCCCCTCCCCATTCAGCCCCGATTCGTTTTCAGTACTCAGTAGTCTCTCATGATTTGTGTCCCTCTCTCCCCAACTCTCTTTCCCCCTTCCCTTCCCTATGGTCCTCTGTTAGGTGTCTCTTCTTCAACAGGACACTACAAGCAATAACATTAACTGAAAATATTAATGAATTCAACTTCATTGAACATGAAAACTTCTATTCCTCAATATTTCCACCTAGAGAGTGGAAAGTCAATTCATATAGTGGAAGCAGATATTTGCAGAGAATATATCTAAGTAAGGATTCATACATAGATGATAAAAAGAACCTTTACAGCTCCCTAAGAAAAATATAACACATTTCTAAAGAAAGGGACACAGACTTTAAATAAAATGTGTTCCACTAAAGAGGACATCCAAGTAGCCAATAGCTATAGTTTTTACAACATCATTAATGGTAAGGAAATATATATTAAAATCACATCAAAATAGCATTACATGATGCTAACAAATAATGGCAACAATTAACGTACATACCTACCTCTATATAAACACATATACAAAACCAATAGGGCTGATAAGGATGTGTAGTAATCGACTTATATGTGACAGGTGAAAATGTAAAATTATATATATATATGTGTGTATATATATATATATATATATGTGTTTGGAAAACTGTTGGAGATTTCTAATAAAGATAAAAACATACCCTCCCAATCACTTAGCAATCATACTCAGGAATTATAACTGTACAAATGTCTCTTAAACAACATGTAGAGAAATATTAATAACAACTGTATTCAAAATAGTCAAAGATGAGATAAACTCGAATGTCCATCCAGAATTAATAAGTAAATTTGGTACATTTATGAAACGGAATACTATACAACAATAAAAAGTTACAAGCTACAGTTAGATGCAATCACATGTATTAATCTCACAGATATAATTTTTAGTGAAATAAGCCATCACAAAAGACATAGATGATTTATTTACTATTAAAATAATAAATTATCCAATCTATAGTACTAGATATAAAAAATGAATTCTAGAAGTAATTGACTGATAAGGGGCATGAAGTCTTCTTCTGGATCATAGTAGTGCCACATATTTTCTTCTAAGAAGTGGTTACATAGGTTCTGGGGTACCTATAAGGTGTGTAGGTACTGAGAAAATACTTTCTGTGGGACCTCTGACCACATATACAATTTGAATCACTCTAAATCAGCATGCCAGTCCCATTCTGGTAGATCGGTCTTTAGCAATCCCATGAAATAAATATTGTGCCACCCAGTGGAGCAATCTGCTCTCCAGGCCACCGCTCTAGAGTTGGGACCATTCAGAAGACCTTGAGAAACTATAAGCATTACCCCTGGAACTCTCTGGACAACTTTTCCAATGAATGAATGCAGAGTTCAATGACTGCAGAGTATTGGGTTTGGAGGTGTCCCAAAAAGGAGTATCCTAAAGTGGAGAAACAAGAATGGAGCCTGAGAGGGGTACTTTCAACATGGGGAAGGATAGCTAGTCCCAGCCACTGGGAAGGGACTTAGACACATTCAAGAATGGTATTCCAAAGTTCAGTACTCCACATATTTGTATATTCATAAAAAGTCCATCAAGTTGTATGTGCAAGATTCTTTAGTTCGACTGTGTGTATGTTGTACTTGAAATTTTTTTGTTAAAGTCTTTTAAGTCTTTTATTGAGATATAATTGACATAAATTTTATTAGTTTCAGGCATGCAACACAATGATTCAATATTTGAGTATATTGTGAAATGATCCCACAGTAAGTTTAGTTAACATCTATCACATGCTTATGCTTTTTTTGTGATGAGAACTTTTAAGATCTATTCTTCTAGCACCTTTCAAATATGTAATACAAATTATGAACTGCATTCCCATGAGTAATTTATTTTATAAATGGAAGTTTGTATCTTTTGGCCCCATTCAACTATTTCACTCATCCCACCCATCTCTGGCATTCCACACTCTGTTCTTTGTAATTATGAATTCTTTTTGTTTTTTATTATTTTTTAATATTTAATTTTTATTTTTAATTATTTTGAGAGAAAGAGAGACAGCACAAGTGGGAAGAGAAAAGAATCCCAAGTAGGCTCTGCATTGCCAGCACAGAGCCCAATGAAGGGCTTGAATTCATCATGACCTGAGCTGAAACCAAGAGTCAGATGCTCAAACAACTGAGCTACTTGGGTGCCCCTGTTTGTTTGTTTTTTAGTTTCCAGGTATAAGTGAGATCAAAAAGTATTTGTCTTTCTCTCTTTAACTTATTTCACTTAGCATAATGTTGTCAAGGTCCATCTGTGTTGCCAAAAAATGAGAAGATTTTCTTCTTTTTATGACTGAGTAATATTCCAGCATGTGTGTGTGTGCACGTGTGTGTGTGTGTGTGTGCATAACAAATTCTACTTATCCACTTGTCCATGGATGGACACTTAGGTTGGTACATATCTTAGCTATTGTCAATAATGTTACAGTGAACATGGGGATGGATATATCTCTTCCAGTTAGTATATTCCTTTCCTTTAGATAAATACCAAGAAGTGGAATTTCTGGATCACATGGTAGTTCTATTTTTAATTTCTTAAGGAACCATCATAGTGTTTTTCATAATGGCTGCACCAATTTACATACCTGCCAACAGAGCAAAAGGGTTCCCTTTTATCCCCATCTTCACTAACATTTGTTATTTCTCATCATTTTAAGAATAGTCTTTTTAATAGGTATGAAGTGATATCTCACTGTAGTTTTGATGTGATTTATGTCATTATTATTAATGCTAAGCACCTTTTCATGTACACATAGGCCATCTGTCTGTCTTCTTTAGAGGATAAAAGTTTTAAAGAAAAAAATTGTTAAGCACCTACTACGTGAGTACCAAGATACCATGAAGTAAACATTGGCTGAATACATACCATGGCTCAAAAACTATAAGATGAGGGTAGGATGCTGAAGCTTATCTGATAAGCTGTGGGGAATAAGTGTAAATTAAAAAGTGGTGGACAAGGTACTTAGTAAATAATGAATGAATGAATGAGTAAAGCTCATGAATCTGAGAGTAATTTGACCTTTGAGAGTAATGTAATTGACCTTTGAGATTTGACCTTTGAGAGTAATGTAATTGAAATGTATAGGAATTCACCCATTTAGAGGTGTTATTCCTGAGCATCTTAAATTCCTTGCCATACTGATAACTTCTGTGAAGGCTCTCTTCACTGAGAGAGGTTGATAGAAATATAAATGTGTTTATATTTCTATAAGTTTTGCAGTATTGCATATACATTCATCTACAGACAAACTGGTTCACTTTGAATAGTAAGACACTTATGGGAGATCTGCATAAATATGATGAGTCTGGGAAGACTCCACACAGAGTTAATCATGGGGAAATTTTCTCCAAATTCTTCTTCCTATAAGACCTTGAAACATCATTTATATCTTTATTTTTATACTTCTATGACATCAATTTCTGGCATATAATAAAGTATCAATAAAATTATGGATAAAAAACTCAGCAATTAAGAAAGGAAAGAATCTGTCACAAATATTTAATATTTCTAGTCCTTGATACATATGTCTGTGTGTGTACACACACACACACACACACACACACACACACTTGGTAATGTGGACAACAGAGTTAATTGTTTGTAAATAAAAAGAAGCATTTTATACCACATAGTCCAGTTTACATGACCTGCTCTGTAGAAGCTGTATAGGAAGGTAATAAAATCTTGTAACTAAGTTGTCCAAAGCTTTTAGGTATTTCATAAATTTTCACACTGATTGTTTGGACATTAATCCCATTATATGTTCTAGATTGGATATCTAGGAAAATTATCAATCAAATAATACTAAATTTAGATGCTTTTTTCAGTTGAAAGATTCTATAGTTAAGAAACACAATCTCTTTTACCTAGATTAAAGTGAATTTCTGAGACAATTTATGTCAGTCATTTTTTCAAAAAGATGCTTGAAACTGTTTCTCGAATTTGCTTAGTCCTCACTCCGTAGATGACAGGGTTGAGGGCAGGTGGAACAACGACATACAGATTGGCCAGGAGAATGTGAATGTATACAGGAACATTCCTGCCAAAGCGGTGAGTCATGAAGGAGAAAAAAGCTGGAGTAAAGAAGGCTAGGATAACACAGATATGGGAGCCGCACGTATTAAGTGCTTTGAGTCTGGCATCCTGAGAAGGAAGGCAGAAGACAGCTTGGAGTATTCTCACATAGGAGACCACAATCAGAACCACATCAACAAACACCAGTGATATAAGAATTAATCCAAATATCATGTTGACCTTTATATTTGCACAGGCTAGCCGAGCAATTCCCATGTGCTCACAGTATGTGTGAGGGATAACATGGTGTCCACAGAAGGGAAGTCGCAAGATGAGAAACACCAAAGGGACAACCAAAATGAAATTGACACCAAATACGACAACAAGGATGAGACCAATCATTCTGTTAGTGAGAATCAGGCTGTATCGCAGAGGGTTGCAGATGGCAACATGGCGATCATAGGCCATGGCCACCAACACCACAGTTTCCATGGCAGTGAATATATGGATAAAGAACATCTGAGTGAGACAGCCCCCAAAACTAATCTCCTTTAAGTTAAACCAGAATATGCCTAACATTTTGGGGATAGTGGATGTGGACAGGCCCAGATCAATGGAGGCTAACATAGCCAAGAAGTAAAACATGGGCTGATGAAGACTGCGTTCATTCTTGATCACAAAGAGGATAGTGATGTTCCCCACAAGGGCAATCAAATACACAGAACAAAAAGGAAACCCAATCCAGATGTGCATCTCTTCAAGGCCTGGGATTCCCAGCAGGAGGAAATAGGAAGGGTGGAACTTGGTATCATTTGAGGAGGACATCCTCTCTCTGTTCTTTTGGAATCACAGAGAAAACAAATGATCAAACATTTAAAAAGTCATACTATATCCCATAAAAGAATACAGTAAACTTGGAGTGATGATCAGCGGGTAATTGTGAAAGAGATTTTATGCCAGCCTGTGAGTATGGATTCTTTCAGACATTAAAATATACTAACAATTCTGCTAAGTGTAGTAAACAAATCCAAGAAAATCTGATTTTATGATATTATTATTCTGGGGATGAGACAGACAGTATCCAAATAAGCAAAAAGTAAGTGTGTGGGTGTACATAATATGTATAGGTGCCATATATGTATATATTCTCACATACATCAGGTAGATATTAAGAGATACAAGTGACTTAGAGAAAAACAAAGCACGATAATAATGAAGAATAGTAATGAAGCTGGTGTCACTTTAAATTTATCATGAGGGAAGTTCCTTTTAAGCAGATAATGCAATATGGGGATAACTTCATATAAAGTTAATAATTTTAATATTTTTGAGTATAGTTGACACAATATTACATTACTTTTAAGTGTACGACTTCTGTATTCACCACAAGGGTAGCTACCATATGTCCGTTTCATCCCCACTACAATATCATTAGCTATATTCTTTATGCTGTGTCTTTTATTCCTGTGACTTATTCATTCTATGACTGGAAACCTGTATCTCCCCCTCCCTTTCAACTATTTTGTCCATCATCCTCCCATAGTCCTCTCTCTGGCAACCATCAACGTTAAATATTTTTAGGACATAGGATGATACTTGGATTGAATTCTGGAAAGCATGTTCTTTCGCCCTGTGGGGAATGAACTGGAAGGGATAATAATCACTTTTCTATGATAAGGCTGTGTATGTAATAAGAGCTTTAGGAAAGCTGGTGATTCTCTTTAGGGGATCAGGCAGCAAGTTTGTGAAGAGTAAAGAGGGAAATTGAACTCTTCCTTCTTATTTTGTTTTCTTTTTTTTTTTTCTATGATACATGGTTGGTGTGATAAACGAGTGAATTACTGCTGCTTGGGAGGTTTCTCCAACCCTCTCAGGTCAGTAAAACTCAGGTCACATTGAGAGATCAAGAAAGTATTTATTTCCAAGAGCTTTCTCAACTTTTCTATTGAAAATTCTATAGAAATTTACAATAAAAATTCTGGATAGCAAAAACAAAAACAAAATTTGCTTTTAAAAAATATCCTGTTTGATCTATATGGTAAAAAAACAAAAAACAAAAAACAACCCTGAAATTAATAAGAACCACGTAGGAGACCTTACTCCTACCAAAAATATTTAAACAATACTTACCTTATGCTTTTCTGTCCCTCAGCCCCAATCTTATTTCAGGAGGTTTTTTTTGCAACTACTTCTCAGAACTTCTATCCCTCATTTACAGTGTCTGGATCCCAGAACACAGCTCTGAGCAGCACCATCTGTCTTAGCCATGACCATGGTAGTTTTAGGATCAGACTAGAGCAATATCTTCCTTTCTGACTTCATTGCATTTGTCATGGATACAGAGGAAAGTTTATATTTGCACTGCAACAGACTTCCAAACCCCAGCCCATCTTCCCACAGAGCCCTTAATCCCTAGGGTCTGGAAGGTTCCTCTTCCTGAAAATAAGATAGTAATCCCCCTGTGGCTCTATGTCTGAACTATGGGATCTATGGCTGCTACCTTCCACTATTAGTCCCTACTCTGACCTTCCCCACAGACTCTAGTCCCCAGTTTCACGTTGGGCCTAATAACGTTAAACTCTTAACGACTCTTAAACAATAACAGAAGCAAGATAATGTAATTGGAAATGTATCACACAACCTGAAGAGATAATGAGTATAAAAACAATGCTAATGGCATGGCCTGAAAGTGGTGATGAATAGTAGTGAGGAGGAGGGCACCAAGGCCTTCTGAGTCATTCCTACTCTGGTTTAAATTAAGGAAAATGGCTAGACAAGGTTCAAGCCAAATCTTTTAGAATTGTGTAATCCAATCAGATTGCAGCAGTTGTGGGTTTTAGGTCCTCTGTTACATATTGCATTTTGGCTTCATACACAGAGCTCCAGTATCCCTCACATGGGATCCAACATCACCGTGCTGTGGAAGCAGCAGCCCTATTTTGCCAAGTAAGAATTCAGAGTTCAGATATTCTTTCTCATGCTGTCTAAGCTTTATATCTTTTTTGTTTAGATCTAACCACTTATTCCAAGGAGTGACTTCTGTTTGTCCTACCCAATTCCATAAGAAACCCAGGCCATTTAAATCCATACTGAGAATATCCTCACGGACACATTGAAGATGACACTCGTGGATAGTGACAAATGTACTCATGAACACCACCAAGGTGCAGTTTATAAGGAATGAGTTTATTCAATGTGTTTATGTTATGATATGTAACATGCATTTAATTCTTCAGGGGAAGCAGTCACTGGGCACACACAATTTGTCTTTGTATCAGCCTTTCCGATGGTCTTGCTCCCAGGCCTGTGGAAGATATAAAGCATGATATAACAATTAGATAATGTTTGGATATTCTAATGGTAGTGAGTTATCTTTGCAGTGCTTAAACTGGTATGCAGCAGAGTCTATCGTTGGAAGTTGGTGTTTCTAATTTGTCATTCAAGTCATCAGGTAACTCCAGGGTCCTAGGAGGACCTTTGGCATGTGACTCCTTCAGGGTCAAATTGTGGAATAACTGCTTGACAATGCTAATCTCTTAGGGATGGAGTACAATTTTGTAATTCTCATTACCCTTATCTTCCAGATGATTCACATTCTCCATTAATATCTCTCTATGCTGTGAGTTTAGTGATCAGTGAGTACATGAGCTCCAAACTCTTGGACAATAATGGAGAGAACCCTTACAACTCAGTGATTTTGCCATAAAACAGAGTTGGGAATATAATAAATCTCATTTGGCACTTTAACTAAGGAAATTCACTTGTTAGTTCAATGAACTCACTTGGTTTCCCCTTGCAAATTATTAACTATACAATGAGGGGAAGAAGGAGGGAAATCATGGTACCGTACATATACCATACACAGTAAACTTCTCTCCTTGCTCCCTTTTTTTTCTTTTTTTAATTATTTTATTATTTTTTTAATATAATACAATTTATTTTTTTAACATATGCAATTATTTTCCATCATTTACAATACTGTAGTTACAATTACACTCCAAACAGAAAAGCAAAGTAAAAAATCAAAACCCCAACTTCTATTTCATGTAATTAGACTTATACAGAAATTAGAAGGTTAAGTAACAACTAGTTAATCACCTAATTTCACAGCTATCTGAAGTGGCAATCATTATATAGCAGCTTATCTATGATACATTCAAGATACATGATACAATTTAT
>PJEM01015715.1:0-28868 GCA_004023845.1 Helogale parvula | reverse complement strand
ATGAGCGGGGGAGGGACAGAGAGAGAAGGAGACACAGAACAGGAAGCAGGCTCCAGGCTCTGAGCTAGCTGTCAGCACAGAGCCTGAAGCGGGGCTCGAACCCACAACCGTGAGATCCGACCTGAGCCAAAGTCGGAGGCTTAACCGACTGAGCCCTCCAGACACCCCTGATTTTTGCTTTTTTTTTTTTTTTTAACATTTCTTTATTTTTGAGAGACAGAGACAGAGCGTGAGTGGGGGAGGGGGCAGAGAGAGAGGAAGACACAGAATCCGAAGCAGGCTCCAGGCTCTGAGCTGTCAGCACAGAGTTCAACGCGGGGCTCGAACCCACGAGCCACGAGATCATGACCTGAGCTGAAGTCAGACGCTGAATGGACTGAGCCTCCCAGACGCCCCCAACGTGCAATGGCAAACGCAGCCATGCTTCTCAGGCTAAAAAGGCAAATACTGAAGTTCAAGCATTCGCCAAGTCCCTGCCATGTATCTGGTTATTGCATAAAATAATCTGCGTAACCAGCAGGACGACGCTGTGGGGTGGTGGTTGTTCACTTGCCCAAGTAGTAACGGGCTGGGTGGGGGTGAAAGCCGGTGCTTTGAACCAGACGGCGCTCCCGCCTTGCTTCTTCTGATGCGGAGCCACGGTGAGGAGGTCGTACCCAGGGCGTTGTCCCGGCCTTTCTCATATGTTCTTCCACCTTTGCCTCAAACTGGTGATGCCAGTTTAACTTCAGTTATGCAGCGTCTCTGAGGCTCAGACAGACCTGCGAATCAGCAGGATGGGATGTTTTCCCCAGGGACCCTGGGAATCACACGAGCACCAGCAGGGTAGTTTCAATGCCCAAGTGACAAGTTGTGACGCCTCTTGGTGGAAAGAGACATTCGTTTGCCCCTTTTTGCAACAAATATTAATTGAGCATCTACTCCTACATCCAAAATTGGCCTAGGTCTTGGGGTGCATCAGGGAAGAGAATATCCCCCGCCCCCACAGAACATGCCTGCCTGCCGGGGAGACAGGCAATAAAGGGTGAGCACTAGAGAGAAGTGAATTCTCTGGTGAGTTAGAAGGTGATGCGGGGTAAGAATAAAGAAAAAGCAGAACAAGGTAAAAAAAAATCCAGACCCGCTGGTGGTGGCTGAGCTGACCGCCATTTTAAATAGAGTGGGCAGGGTGGATGGTTGAGAGGGGACATGGGCGCCAAGATTTGCAGGAAATGAGTGAGTTGTGGTCATATCAGGGAACTTTGAGAAGAGGAAGAGCCAGAGCAAAGGCCCTCAGGCTAGCACAAGCCTCGTGTGTGGTGGGTGGAGTGATCAGTGGGGGGACTGGCAGGAGATGAGTATGGATATGGATCCAGGTCCAGAGCTCACAGGGTGTTATGAATATGGTGGAAAGCGTGGCTTTTCCTCTTGAGTGAAATGGCCCATTGAAGGGTCTTGGTCAGAGCAGTGACATGATTTGACTTACATTTAAAAAAATTTTTTAATGTGTATTTATTTTTGAGAGATAGAATGCAAGCAGGGGAGGGACAGAGAGAAGGGGAGACACTGAATTCAAATCAGGTTGCAGGCTCTGAGCTGTCAGCACAGAGCCTGATTCGGGGCTTGAACTTGCAAACCATGGGATCATGACCTGAGCTGAAGTCAGACATTCAACCGACGGAGTCACCCAGGGGCCCCTCGATGTACATGTTGAAAGGCGGTGCATTGAGAATACACAGAACACAGTTGGAGGAGCAAGGAACCCCTTTAGGAGCTACAGCCATAACCCAGGTACGAGGTGCTGGGGGCTTGGACCAGGCTGTGGCGGCCATAGTAGTGAAAAGAGGTAGGATTGTGGGAAGATGGCGAAGACTGCATAATGGCACCGTCTGGTGAATTGGATGTGAGATAATGAGAGTACTGTACTTCCGAGGGCTTCGGAAGAATAAAGGTGCCGGTGAGGGGATGGGGAGGCTGTCCCAGTTCTTCATGGCACACGGCACGGTCGGTGCATTAAGGCTGTGAACCACAGGGTCGCTCTGGGCGACTTGTAGCCCTGGGAGCCATGGGAGGCAGCATTCACGAGGGGGCTCCAGTAGAAGGACCCCACTCCCACCACCTAGTCCTGGTGGCCCTCTAGTGGCTCAGAGAAGAAGTGAGAATCTGGGGAGCCTGGGTGACTCTGATGTCGGTTAAGCATCTGACTCTTGGTTTCAGCTCAGGTTATGATCTCACAGTTCATGAGTTTGAGCCCCACATGGGGCTCTGCACTGATAACATGGAGCCTGCTTGGGATTCTCTCTCTCTCTCTCTCTCTCTCTCTGCCTCTCTCCCACTCTCTCTCTCTATCAAAAATAAATAAATAAACATTAAAAAAATAAAATAAAAATCTACCTTGGTTCTCGTGAGCCCTTAACCAGCCCCTTGCTGTTTGACCCTAACGCTCCTACTAAATCCAGTTGAGTCGACTGCTTTTCTTTCTCTAGAATTCCCATGTAGGACTGAGAAGGTGGGACTGTACTTCTTCGGATTCTAACCACAGTCTTCCTCTGGGCCATGGACCCAACGTGTCCCCTACTTCAGCATCAGCATCACGGGAGGGTGGCCACACATCTGCTCTGTCTGGGGCAGCTCAGTTCATGGTTGTTGTCCTGGCCCCACAAGTGACCCCAGCTTTCACGAGCAAGAGCGGTCCAGCGTGTATGACAAGTCACATGGCTGCTGTTAGGGTATCTGGTGCCACTGGCCTGGTGGGACCTTGGGTCCCAGGCCAGACAGAGGATTCCTGACCCGTCAGACTGCTGGCGTGAGTAGACACCCTCCCCATTGTTAGAAAAGGTCTGAATCAAGCTCATCTTGTCCTTGCTTCTGGTGGAATTCATTAGTTTACTAATGAAATAGTTTGTTTTCTTTGCATCCTCTTCCTCAATGACTTGACTTTGAGTCAAATCAGCTAATTGTTTCTCACGTGGAACCAGGCTAACCTTTAATGAAGGGTCAGAGGGGCTTTGGGGGAAAAATTGGGGTTCCTGGGGGAAAGGGCCTCTTCTGGGGGGTTGCAGGCAAAGTGGGTGAGTCATGTGTGGCTTCTGGGTCAGGAAGTCCATTTACGTCCATTAGAAGGACAGAAATTTGGGAGGGAGGCTGTGGGGCAGATAAAGCCTCCAGAGGCTGGGAAGGGACTCTGAGCCCCGGCCATGGCTACCTCTCTTCTGCCTGCGCTCTGTCCTGCTCTTGCCTCTCCGTTCCTCTCCTACTGATGTGCCTGCATCGGCGGTGAGGCGGTTGTTCAAGCAGTTAGCACTTCAGTGCGGAAACTAATGACTTTTAAAAAATTCTTTCTTTTTTTCAGAGTTTATTATTTGAGAGAGAGAGAGGCAGAGAGAGAATCCCAAGCGGGCTTTGCACTGGCAGTGTGGAGCCAGACACGGGGCTCGAACCCACGAACTGTGAGATCATATGCTGAGCCGAAATGACGAGTCAGAAACCTAACTGACTGAGCCACCCAGGCGCCTCCCCTAGAACCTCACACATTTTTATAACCTAAAATCATAAAATGTTCTGGGAAACTATTTTGAACTCAGGGCTTTGTGCTGCTTTTCCATAGGATGCAGACCTTTCCAGAAACTTCCCTCCTGCTGTTCTGTTTGGGAGGAGGACTTCTTCTTCTGGGGAAGGGCGCCCCTCCAGTGGTCCCTGGTGCTCCCTGATGGAGGTGGGGTGGTGGAATGCCGAGGGAAGGCCTCCCTTGGGTCTTCCTGGCTCTGGGGGCTGAGCTCTCCTTCACGGGCCCCTCTCGCTGCAAACGCTGGTAAGTGAAGGCGTCTCAGCCATGGGTTTGGGGTGCCGAGCAGCGGGTCCTCCATGCAGAGGGTGTCCAGGGCCCGTGGTGCGGATGACACTACTGGAGGCAGTCCTAGCCACAAGCCGTCCCTCCTGCCTCAGCTCGTCCGGATCCTGCCCATCGCTCTAGAGATTCCACCTGAAACCTGAGGTTGTGGCCCCCAAACTACCCCTGCAGCTGGGGACCTGCCTTCTTACCTGTGCTTTGAGCAGAAGGGGCCATTTCTGGGGCCGATATGATGCAGGGTTTTCCACACAAAAGTTAAAGTCTGGTCATCTCTTCCCATCCGGTGCCAACAAGTGAAACCGATGGAATTTGTGTTTTGTACGATGCGTGTGACTTCCTTCTTTCCCTGCTCCCCACCTCTCTGCCTTTGCCACAAGTTCTGCCCCTCACAGCTCTGTAAAACCAGAGTCATCAAAGCAGGTGGCACAGGGGAAAGAACAGTAACCCTGATGCTGGCAGCTCAGAATCGCTACGGGGAAGGCAGGACTCACCATCTAGCTAAAGGGTCTCCAGTTTTCTGTGCTGGTCAGACCCTTACAAGACCTTATGGCATACAGCAGTGACCTCTGCAAGAAGGGAGCAATCCCCAGAGCTAGAAGAGAGGTCACGGGACAGCCACAGTGGTGGTTAAGTTTTTAGGAAAGGACTTGGAATAATTAGTGTCATGAAAAGGATCACACCACGTCCCACAGTGGTCTTGCCATACCGAAGGGGTGTCATTGGACGTGCTCAGCTGTTCTTTGTCTTAACTAAGGATAGTCCACCGGGAAATGTAATTCAAAAATTCTGTAAAATTTGTAGGTCCAATGAGAGGAAGACCTTCTGGGGCATGAAGGTCATCAGGCCCAAGAGGGGATGTAGAGGGAGGTAGGACCTCCCTGGGGTCAGCCGCAAGGGCCAGGCCTGGCTTCCGTGTGGCCTGTTGAATGGAAGGCCTGCCTCTAGCTTGGTCCGCCTTAACCAGGAAATGGGTGCAGGGAACAGAAGAGGGGGTGGAGACCGCGGCAGCAGAGAGATGAGTGCTCCAGTGTGTGGGGTGGCAAAATGAGTCACCCGTGACACCTGCCATTTGGAGAAGAAGTCAGAAATACTACTTAAAAAAATTTTTTTTAAGTTTATCCATTTTTGAGAGACAGAGACAGAGCATGAGCAGGGGAGGGGCAGAGAAAGAGGGATACACAGAATCTGAAGCACAGTCCAGGCTCCGTCGGCACAGAGCTGACGTGGGGCTCCAACCCACAAACCATGAGATCGTGACCTAAGCTGAAGTCAGATGCTCAACGGACTGAGCCACCCAGGCGCCTCAGAAAGACCACTTTGGTGATGATCTGTACTTAGAAACTGTTTCTGCCTTGGCAAATAATTATCACTGGTGACCCTTGAGCAGCACAGTTGTTGAGGCCTCATCTTCCTTCCAGAAGTGTAGACCCATCCCAGAGGCCTGTAGGCTCCTGATGAATACTCGCTCAGGCCTCTGTTGTGAAATTTTTACTCTGGCAGACCTTCTGCTGATGTCAGATGAGGTCTGTTCAAGCAAAGCTGCAAGTCAGGTCTTGGGAGGGTTTATTTATCTAGAAAACGGAATCAGGCTTGGACCTAAAACCAGAAAACTGTGACGTACCTAGCCCAGAGCTGGAGAAAACACATCCTTCTAGTTTGCAGAACCTTATTGTGCCTCTCCTCATTTAGAGTTTATTGAGGATGGGGACGGCCATGCCAGCCTTCATCCTTACTGTTTGCACGGCGTATCCTTTTTCATCCGTTTGCTCTCTGTTCATTTGTGCTTGTATTACAACTTAACTACTGCACTTCTAAAGGGTTAACACACACATTTACACAATACATATATAGGCTCTATATGTAAAATCTCTGACAAAGCTTGCCCTTTATTTTTATTTTTAACTTTTTTTAAGTTTGTTTATTTTAAGAGAGAGAGCTCAAGTGGAAGAGGGGCAGAGTGAGAGGGGAGAATCCCAAGCAGGCTCTGCGCTGTCAGCACAGAGCCCAACTCAAGGCTCCATCTCATGAACTGTAAGATCATGACCTGAGCCTAAACCAAGAGTCGGATGCTTAACTGACTGAGCCACCCAGACATCCCAAAGCTTGCCTTTCAATTAAGGTGTTTAATTCATTAATATTTAATGTAATCATGTAATTATGGATATGTTTGGGTTTGGATCTATTGTATTACTTTTCTCTTGGTCTACTCTTTTGTTCTCTTTATTCCTCTCTTTTTTCTCCCAATCCCTTTTCTTTGTTTTAAAGATTTTTTTAAGCGATCTCTACACCCTGCATAGGGCTCGAACTCACAACCCGGAGACCAAGAGTCACATGCCCCACTGACTGAGCCAGCCAGGCACCTCCTGTCTTCACTCTCTCTTTAATATCTGCCATGTCTCCTGTGTATTTTTATCTCCAACCTGGGTCTCTCTCTTGAACTCCAGACTCTTAAATTCAATTGCCTACTCAACGTCTGCGCTTGAGTATACAGCAGTGTCTCCAGCTTAACGTACCAAACTCAAGCTCTGACCGTCCCCTTCCTAACTTTCTCAGGGGTCCCCCTCTAGGACAGTGGCAACCCTCTCTTTCCAGTTCCTCCAGCCAGACCTTGGGGTCTTACTTGGCCCTTCTCCTTCCCTCACGCCCACATTCAACACATGCACATCCTGTCAGTCTTATCATCAAAGTGTCTCCAGAATCTAGCACTTTCCAAGTGCATCGTCGCAATGGCCTCCAACTGATCTCCCTGCAGTCTATTTTCAACATGGCAGCCAGAAGGATTCTTTTTTTTTTTTTAATGTATATTTATTTTTGAGAGAGAGAGATGGTAGGGGAGGGACAGAGAGAGAGAGAGAGGGAGACAGAGAATCCCAAGCAGGCTCTGCGCTGTCAGCACAGAGCCCAACGGCTGGGCTCGAACTCATGAGCTGCGAGATCATGACCTGAGCCAAAGTCAGACGCTTAACTGAGCCACCCAGGTGCCCCGAAAGGATTCTTCTTAAGGCCAAGTTAAGTCACTTCAGTCCTTTGTTAAAAGCCTGCAATGCCCCTCATTTCCTTAGAGTGAAAGGTTTATGATGACCTGTAAAACTGCTCCCCATTATTTTTCTGTCTTCTCCTTTTCCTCTTTCCCTCATTCCCTCCATTCCAGCCACTGTTACTGCTCCTCTATGTCAGTGTATTTCAACTTTTTTTCATTATTGCCCCACCAGGGGCAAAAGGGAAATGTTTTTTTTAGACATTTTTCCTAATGGACCCTCTCCTTACCCCATGACATTTTAATACCACGGACACACAGGCACGCCTTGTTTTCCTGTGTTTCACAGCTCCTGCATTTTTTACACGTCGGAGGTTTGTGGCAACCCTGCGTCGAGGAAGTCTATGGCCTCATTTTCCCACGGCATTAGCTCCCTTCGTGTCTCTGTGTCACATTCTGGTCATTCTCACAGTACTGCAAACATCGTTATGCTATTCGTGACCATCTGTGATCAGTGATTATGGCTGGAAGCTCAGGTGGTGGCCAGCATTTTTTAGCAACGAAGTATTTTTTAATTAAAGTATATGTGTCGTATTTTAGACACAAAGCGATTGCACATTTAATAGACTACAGGATAGTGTAAACATAACTTTTATGTGCTCTGGGAAACAAAATAAGGTCATCTGACTTGCTTTATTGTGATGAATATTCCCTTCACTGCGGTTGGCCTGGAACTGAACCCACAATATCTCTGAGGTATGGCTGCGCTGTATATATGCTTACCTGTATGTCTCTGTATCTATCTGTGTTTGCTTTCTCCTCCCTTCCTTCCCTCCTTCCTTCCTCTTTCTTTCTACCTTCCTTTCTTGCTTCCTTCTTTTCTTTTTTCTTTCTTCTTCCTTCCTTTCTTTTTCTCTCTTCCTACCTTCCTTCCTCCCTGACTCTCTTCCTTCTTTCTTGCTTGCTTGCTTTCTTTCTTCCTCCTTCCTTCCTTTCTCTTTCTACCTTCCTTCCTTGCTTCTTTTTCTTTTTTCTTTCTTTCTTTAATTCCTTTCTTCCTTCCTTCCTTCCTTCCTTCTTTCTTCATTTTATTTTTTAAAGTAATCTCTACGCCCAACATGGGACTCAAACTTACAACCCCCAAATCAAGAATCACGTGGTCTATGGATGAAGCAAGCCGGGTGCCCCTGTATCTGTGCTCTATACATTAAAAGAGTAAGATTTTCAGGGCATCTGGGGGGCTCAGTCAGTTGGGTAACCAACCTCAGCTCAGGTCACGACCTCACAGTTTGTGGGTTTGAGTCCCACATCAGGCTCTGTGCTAATAGCTCAGAGCCTGGAGCCTGCCGCGGACGCTGTGTCTTTCTCTTGACCCCTCCTTCGCTGGCACTCTGTCTCTCTCAAAAATAAATAAACATTAAAAAGATTTTTTTTTAAAAAGTAAGATTTTCTTCAACCTCCAAGAATGAATTTTCACCCCCTTAGGAGGATGTCTCCCCTGTTGGGAATGCACACTCTCACTATTTGCTTGTAATGCTACCTCAGGGCCTTGTACTTACTACCATCTGGCACATCTATCTGTTCCTTGGCCGTTTTTTGTTGTCTGCCTCCCTTCATGAGAATGTAAGTCTCAGAAGATATTTGTGTTTTTCGAGGCATCCCAGATCCAGTCTGGTTCCTGGCACACAGCACAGAACTCATTCATATTTGTCGAGGGCACACATGCCGAGCTCATTTGTGCACACCTGCCTCAGTTTTGTGTGGCTTTGTCTGCTGCCATATGGTCTTTTTCCCTTTGTATCACCCAAGTCCTGTCCTTGCTTTAAAACTCAAACTAATGGGTGCTGGGATGGTTCTGTCGGTTGAGCATCCGACTTTGGTTCAAGTCATGATCTCGCTGTTTGTGACTTCAAGCCCCACATCAGACTCTGTGCTGTTGGAGCCTGCTTCAGATTCTGTGTCTCCCTCTCTTTCTGCTGCTCCCCGGCTCACATTCTGCCTCTCTCTTTCTCTCTCAAAAATAAACATTTAAAAAAATAAATAATAAAACTCAAATTAAGTACCAACTCCTCCTTGGTCACTTTTCTGGTTTAATGTCCTCAAGAGTACTATAGGGGTGCCTATACTGGCTCCATTGGTTAAGCATCTGACTTTGGCTCAAGTCATGATCTCATGGTCTGTGGGTTCAAGCCCCGCATCAGGCTCTCTGCTGACAGCTTGGAGCCTGGAGCCTGCTTTGGATTCTGTATCTCCCTCTCTCTCTGCCCTTCCCCTGCTCACTCTCTGTCTGTCTCTCTCTTTCTCAAAATAAAATGAAGGGGAAAAAAAGAGTACTATAAAGTTCTTATACCTTACACTTCCTGGCAGGAGGTATAGAATTAGGATTAATTATTGAACTTTTTTCTCTTTGGTCTAATCTGCCCCAACACAATTTGGGGACCTCTTTGGCACCCACTATGAACACCACCTCTTAGCCTCCAGAGGCACTTGGTTATTCGTAAAATTATATATGTTTGTACGTCATCAGAAGACGGTGGGGCAGGGGTATTTCTGAGTTGAACGTGTGGACACAAAGGAAGGAGAGAAAACCATTTAGTCTTTAGGCTGATTAACGCTGTTTAAGTATGCTTTGGGCAGATTCAATTGGCCTTGTGCTACTGGTAATAAAGAATATATTTTTTTGCTGGTTTTCATTGCATTAGATCATGTTGTTTTAACCCAAGGGCCTCAGGAAGTGCATAGTAAATTGGAGCCCTCGATCAAATAAAACACGTGTGCTTAAACTGCCTTATGGTTGCTTGTGCCACAAATGCTAAAGTTCAAGTTGACATTCCAGCCTGAGCTCATAATGTTATTAGTGAGGAGCCCCGTGGAGGCGGGGGGAGGGGAGAGGTGGCGGTGCAGGGAGCAGAGAGGGTACCCGACTTCAACACACACGTGGTGACTTTTGTTACTTCACAAGAAAATGAACTTTGTGATAACTTAACTTTTTTGTGTTTATTCCTTTTTCTCACGTGTTCAAAGGTCAGCTCTGGGTAGGACAGCGAGTGTCCATATATTTTGACAAACCGATCATTTCTTCGGTGGGCCGCATCTCAGAGGATGAAAATGCCTTAGGGGAAATCACTCTCCACCCCTCCGACCACCCTCCAGCTCAGCTCTCCAGGGCTGATGGACTGAGGGTGGGGAGGGACTGTCCTGTAGCCCGGGACCCCTACGCCCCTCAGGCTGGTTGCCTTTGGCATCACCTGTGCACTGTTTGTCAGCAACTCAGGGAACGTGAGCAGTGAGTGTGCAGCATCTCAATCAGAATGCCTGGCCGGCTCAGTTCATGCATGAGACTCTTGACCTTGGGGTCGTGAGTTTGAGCCCCACGTTGGGCGTGGAGACTACTTTTATTTTTTTATTTTTATTTTCTAATGTTTATTCATGTTTTAAAGCAAGAGAGAAAGCAGAGGAGGGGCAGAGAGAGGGGAGAGAGGATCCAAAGCAGGCTCTGCACTGTTGGCATAGAGCCTGAAGTGTGCTCACCAACCCTGAGATCATGACTTGAGCGGAAATCAAGAGTCAGAGGCTCAACCAACTAAGCCTCCCAGGAGTCTCATGGAGATTACTTTTAAAAAAAGAGAGAGAGAACAGGGGGGCCTGGGTGGCTCAGTCAGTTAAGTGTCTGACTTCAACTCAGGTCATGATCTACTGGTTCATGAGTTTGAGCCCCACATCAGGCTCTGTGCTGACAGCTCAGAGCCTGGAGCCTGCTTCAGTTTCTGTGTCTCTGTCTCTCTCCCTTTGCCCCTCCTGTGTTCGTGCTCTGTCTCTCTCTTTCTAAAAAATAAACATGGAAAAAGAGCAAATAATATTAAAATGCTGCCTACACAACAAACCAAGTCCCAACAACAGAACCATGTCTAGGGGCTGGGGTGCTACGGAAGCCTTTGGGTGTAATTATGAGAAGGCGCAGTCTGTGTTCAGGGTCTTCTCCGATGTCCTTCCTTTGTCCTCATTCTTCTGTCCACAGTCCGTCCTCGGGTTTCAATCTTTTAGAATTCTGGAAATTAATCTGTACAGCTTACAAAGGAGTTTCTCAGGTGATGTTTTCGTTTTAATCCTCACAACATTCCTAGGAAGTAGGAATGATCATCCTGACCTCCGTTTTGGGGTTGAGAAAACAGAGGAGAGTGGAGCGGACACTGAGTCAGGTAACATATTTTGGCATCACTTCTTAGATCATATAACCCAGGCAACATGTAGATTCTGGCCAAGAACCTCAAATCCTAAGATTTTCCCTCCTCGGGTAACCAGAGGAGTAAGGATCACCAGATGCGTTGAGGGCTTAGGCATTGTGCCTTGTGTCTTACACATAATGTCTCATTTTTTCCTCCCCATTACCTTGTGAAATGGTTATTTTACTCTCATCTTTATTTTTTAAATTAATTTATTTATTTTGAGAGAGAGGGAGAGGAGAAGAGAGAGAATCCCAAGCAGGCTCAGCACTGGCAGTGCAGAGCCTTATGCAGGGCTTGAAGTCATAAATTGCGAGATCATGACCTGAGCCAAAACTGAGAGTTAAATGCTTAACCGACTGAGTCACCCAGGTACCCCTTTATTCCCCTCTTTAAAATGAGAAAATGGAGGCTTGGGAAGACTTAAAGACTTCAACCAAGTGTCTTATCCACAAATTGATCCATTAAATCCATTGTTATTTAAATTTAAAAAGAAGTAGTGGGGAGGAGGAAGGAGGGGGAAGAGGAAAAGTGGGGGAGGGGGAGGGGAGGGGAAGGAAGGTGAAAGATGGGGGTGGAGGAGTCTACAAGAGCCACAGACCCAGTCCTGGCTCGGCCAGGGTACCAGTGAGTGTTTGAGTCCGGAGTGTGCCCCGCCCCCCACCCCGGCCCCGCCCACCATTGGCTGGAGGAAAAAAGTGTTAGGTGGATGTGGGGTCAGGAGGTTTGTGGGCAGAAAAGCATTACTGAGCCGTTATCTCAGAAGCCACGAAACTGTATCCCAGACAGTCTGATGTATGATGGAAGGAGGGCAGGACTCTCACCCAGTTTAGGTGGAAAGTTAGTTGCTCTAGTGTGGGAAGTCCACGCCAAAAAGATACCAAGGGAGAGACCACCAGTTGACGGCTCTGGGTGGCTCTCAGTTTGCTGAAAGTCCTTTTGCCAACCTAGGAAAGTTGGCCAAACTTTCACAAGGTTTCATTAAAAACATTTTATACATGTTTTGCCCCTTCCCCTATTGCCAGCACCGCTCACATCCAAGTCCACCTCTCAGTCTGGCCTTTGCCCTGGCTCTGCGCAGCCATTGCTGCTCTTCCAGGCCCATGTCTTTCCCGCCCGTGTTGGGAGACTAATCCTCCAACAAGGGATCAGGTTTTGGTGGACAAAGCAGAAAGCCTCACTCAGGGTCATGTGGCTTGGGAGCTCCCCCCTGGCCAGCACCTGCTCCCTGGGTCCCACTCCACCTCCTAGCATCACTGACGAGGGGAGCAGGACTCTGCTCTTGGCTGAGGCTCTCAGGGTAAATGAGCGAGGGTTTTAACTTCTCTTGCAAAAGCTCTATTCCAAGAGTCACTGTTTCACAAAACGGTGAGCACAGTTGAATCGTTGTAATAGTCCGTGTGTCCCCCAGGAGAAACATTTAACAGGATAGGTGGTTTTTTTATTCCTTTATCCTAATAAGTAGGTTGGACTTCCCTAGAGCTGCACAAGAGCGCTCAGCGGGAAAGACTCTCCTCAGGCAGTGGTCCCAGGACGTGACGGAGAATGAGCCCGAGGTACACGTCAGTCACATTACTTGGGAAGGTCGTCACTGTTGCTGATGAAGGGGTGTGGCCTCATTCTATCTGCCAGCAGCCATCATTTTATACCAGACTGCCAACTATCTCCAAGGACTTGCTGTTAACTGCATTAACTGAAGACAGAAAGGAATCAAGCAAGCGACCAGACATTTTAAAAATCAAAACTGGGAGCTAAGTGTTGAAAGCTGCCTTTTGTCAGTCTTATCCAGGGAGTCCTTGTCTAGGAAAAAGTATCTGGTACTACTAATGGCGGTGACTGAAATACAATGCAAATTCATTCACCGTTTCCCTAGACTGTTGGCAAGCCGCACTAATGAAGAATAATGCAAGAGCTTTCAGCTCAGGGTTCTGTGGGTTATGACAACGGAGCAGGAAAAAACAGCTTTCTGAATAATCTGGCTTCGTATGTGTTAAAATGGCGACTAATTAGCACTTCAAGGAAGTAATTATTTGGTTAGAAACAGTGGCCCAATTATCCGAAAGAGTGCGCTCATGGACAGCTTCGAAATAAAGCACGAAGAACAGAGAAGATTCGAAAGTTTCGTTGAAACTTCCTGAGTCCTCCTCCCACTGCTCTTGGGCTGTGCGATACTGATCGAACACGTGACCACTTGGAACTGCAGGGTTGGCCTCTGAAACTGAGGATGGTACTGTCTTCCTTATCCAGACCACAGGATTGGCGGGAAGAACAAAGGAAGTAAAACCAAAACTCTTCGAAAACAGTAGAGTATTTTAATACCGGTTATCATTATATCCTTCTCCATGAGACTAACTTTAGGAAAGAGGTTATAGGTTATTTAGGGACCTGTCAACAGGGGTAAGTAAAGGTGTCTGTCTGAAGGAGCCTCCCTCTTGGCTGGCAGGGCAGGTTAATGTCTCTGAGCCGTACGTGCGTGTGTCATTTGGAGCCTGGGTCCGTGACACTCCCATACAGAGCTCATCCAAAGGTTCTCGAAGTGTGGTCTCCTATCAGCAGCCCCCTGGGAACTTAGTAGAAATGTAAATTCTCAGGTTCTACCTCAGAGCTCCTGAATCAGGAACTCTGGGGGAGGAGCCCTTTAATCTGTTTTAACAAGCCTTCCAGAAGATTCTTCTGCTTGCTCAAGTTTGAGAACTATTGAACGAGGTCAGGGAGCCTCTGCAGAAACCAGGAACAAGGGCCCCTTTAATAAGCTGTTACTCACCCTTCACAATATGAGCAGGCGGTACAAAGGAGGCTTACAATTCTAGACCCAGGAGGGACTTGGGAAGCCATTTTCCCTGTTGGTTCATTCCATAGCTGAGGATTCTGCAGCCCCAAAGGGTCAAGTGAGATCTGACCCCAAACTAGGCCAAGAGTTGGTGTCAAGATGACTCAGTCCAGTGCTTTGCTCCTCTGTCCCACTTCTCTCTTGCACCCAGATCACAAATGCCTTGCAGATGCGACGCAGAGAAGGGAGTTCAGCACAGAGAGGCAAGGTCAGGTGGAGAAGCTGAGCTTGGTGAGACCCACTTACCTCCAGCCCAGAGGGCGGGACTCCAGGGGAAGTCATGGCTACCTCCCTTGTTCTTAGTGGGGAAGATGAAGTTATCTGCAGGTTTTAAGTAATTGGAGGCTCTCCCATCTAGAGTCCTCCGAACACAAATCAGGCATGGACTTCGGAGGCCTTGAGGTGTCTCCTCTATGGAAGCCTCTTCCCTGATTGGTGTGAAAATTCTGGTTGGTAAGAAGGCTGGGATTCCTAGATGTTGCTGCTTATGCATTTAATGAGCACTGAGGGTCAGGGTCAGGGATCCCTTGGAAGATTTCCACAGAGAAAGGCCAAGGTCTGAGCAGAGGGAGCCTGCAGATGACATCAAGCCATGAGGGAAAGCAATCGCTGACAGCTGCCTACACAAGTTGGTTCCTGCAACAAGGACTGACATCCAAGAATGACCCGAAAGTTCATTCCCAGAAGTCCTTACTTCAGGCTCATCGGACCTGAGAGAGGTTTGGGAGTGGCACTGATTCAACCCACTTATAAACAGCCTTTATTCTCAGCAGTCTATGTCTGTCTCTGTCTCTTTCTCTCCTCCTTTTTTCTGTCTCCTTCAAATTACTCCATTTAGCAAAAGGTGATTTTACCTTATAACATTGCAGAAATGTTTCTATGGAATCTCAGCTCAGAATGTGAACAATTTCCTTCCATATCTTTGTTCGATGAGAAACCGACCCCAATTTACCAGTGAATGCAATGGCCCTTCACACCTTCCCACCTTTCAGGTGGGCCAGAAGGTCATGCCCTGAGCCCAGAATCTCAGTGCAGCTGGTGTGACCTTGGAGAGCCAGGTAACCTTCTCTCAGTTTCTTCCACTGTAAAATCAGAGACAGAAGTGATCATTTCCATGACTTAATGTAAAACATGGCTGATGTGGCCTCATGTAGCTCTTAGTACCCAGAGCAACTGTTTGATTAATTTCAGCAGTCTAGACTGGCAACTCCTGTAGAGTCAGAGGCTGAATTATCCTGTTAGGCTCTGGGCTTTGATCTTGACCCAAATAAGAGTCAGATTTTCATGTCACGTGGCAGGAGGAATAAGGTAATTCCAGACAACATCCACACAACACTGCCATGCTTGGTTCTGTAACATCCATCTTTTGGCGTTACGCAGATCAGGCTGGGAGGGTTTCTGTTTGTTTGCTTTTTAAAGCTGGAGCTGGCCAAAAAAAAAAAAAAGTCTGTGGATTTGGAGAAACAATGCATACATTTAGACGTTAGAGATTAGGAATAATGCTCTGTGGTGGTTCCGTTCAGTTCACACCGTTCCATTGGAAAATGTTAGAAACCAAGGAATAAACCAAAGTCTTTGAAGACTATGGACACCTCTGTGGGAAGAGTCTTGGCTTGCTGGTGGGTGACACAGGCGAGGGTGTTTTGTGGAGAACAATGGTCACTGTTGTTCTCCATGGCATACCTGGACTTGCTACCACCGCCTTCTCCTGGTCATATGCACAGAGAGAAGCCTGTTCGTTATTGCCCAAAGCCCTAAGAAGATTCTGGAAACAGGGCTCACAGCCCTCTTACTGATGTCACCACATGACATTGAGACACGGCCATTAAAATATTGACTCTGAATTCCTCTCCTCCCCCCCCCGCCCCCCTGCTGTGACCTCCGTAGGGCTACTTGAAGGGACAGCAAATCACAGCTCTTGCCTTCTCAGCCCGGCACTGCTTCTCTCTCACCACATGGGGGCGACAAAAGACATGCCACCGCCCAGCTGCCTTTCGCCTGGGGGATGTCCACCCAACAGAGGAAACGGCTCTGGGCTGCAAAGACCAGTGGATTATACTCTCTGAAAAACAAAAGTGATGATAGATGTGCATGTTCTAGTGCTGGACTGGGGGAAAAGAGTTACCCTGGGGGGATTTTTAAAAAAATTTTTTCTCCAGAAAAAAACATGTTAGTTTAGGTAACTTTAAGGATACATGTGATATTTTAAGGATACTTTAAAAATTCAGGGGCGCCTGGGTGGCTCAGTCGGTTAAGCGTCCGGCTTCGGCTCAGGTCATGATCTCACGGTTCGTGGGTTCAAGCCCCGTGTCAGGCTCTGTGCTGACAGCTAGCTCAGGGCCTGGAGCCTGTTTCAGATTCTATGTCTCCCTCTCTCTGACCCTCCCCTACTCATGCTGTCTCTGTCTCTCAAATGTAAATAAAAAACAGGGAAAAAAATTTTAAAAAAGAAGAATTCAGAGAGGATCTGGTGATGTGGAAAGGAGGCCCTCTTCTTGCTTCAGGACCCTGCGATGTGCAGGACTTCTGGGAAGGATATTGGGGAGGACAGTGCTTTCAAGAGAAGCGGAGCCAGAGGCTGGGTAATGGTGATTCTATTCCTGGTTCTAGAGCCCAGTTCCAGGCACACCTCGAGGGGTACTTATCAAGGAACTTAAAATAATGTGCTAACCAAAGCTGAGAAAATAAATCTACAATTACATCACGAAGGAAGACAGGAGACCTACATCGTGGGCCCTTTCTCTCTCCTTCCTCTGCCCCCCCCCCCTTTGGGCAGATCTGGAATGATGATATGATATGAAATAACTTTCGAGCAAGGTTGTAACGGCCTGCCACGTACAATTTGTCTTTATTCTCACTGAAAGTCAAATCTGTCCAGCAGGCAACTGAAAGAAGATGGCCAGGAGGCATTGTTTAGACACTTGTCAGGAAAGGGATACAGAATGCCTTTTGGTGACATGCAGTACAGGGTTGGGAGAATCTGAATCCATTGAAAATGGTTTTGAGATTTTTCTCCCTGATCTTGTACGGATCCCAGACTTGAATTAAGAACATAATTATTTATGTAGCTGTCTTCACACGGGCCATCTGCCCTTTGCAGGTGATCGTTTCCTGCCTGGGAACCAGTCCTGTTAGGTTAGCAAGGGCTAGGTCGCAGGGCAGTACTGGCTCACACTAGGCTCATTTTGTATATTAGAAAGAGGCACCTCTGTCAAGCAGTCATGGCCACAGCTCCGGGGTCTACAGCTGAGCCTGACAGTCACAGCTGAACCTCAGCCCTCACTCCCCCCTCTCAGGGGGACATCCTTGGTCTTGGACAGCTCAGGACAGCCTGCGTTCACGCTTAGGTCCTTATTCCTCAGATGAGTTCCAGCGCCCAGCATTTTTCCTACGTCTGGAAAATGACACAGCACCGTCATCTTTAATATGCAAGCAAACAATAACTAGAAGCTGTAGCTGTAATTAGAGCATCTCAGTGTTGCAAGGGACTTGAAAGGGTCACCTGCTCCAACATTTACTTCACACGCCCGCCACTGGACTTCATCTCCGCGCTTGGGAACCACAACCTCTTGAGGCTGCCTCATCCACTTCCCAGTGGCATTATTGCTGGGAAGCGCTTCCTTACTTGAACTCTGCCTGGCAACTTTTAGCAGGGTAGCTGGCACCCCCTGGTCCTTGTTACACCCTCTGAAATTATACAAGCAAGTCTCTCTTTTTTTAATCATTGAAAGTCTTTCCTTCACATCTATTGTTAAATGTGGTATTAAGTGCCTTTACTTACCTGATTGCTCTATTTCATCAAAGACCTTTAAGGTGCTACACTCTGCATTGAGCTCAGGGGTTCAAATGGTCGGGTCAGTGCGGTCTCCAATACAACAGTCATCATTTGGAGCTGGACTTTTATTTATTTATTTTTTTAATTTTTAATGTTTTATTTATTTTTGAGAGAGAGAGAGACAGCGTGAGCCGAGGAGGGTCAGAGAGAGAGGGAGACACAGAATCTGAAGACAGGCTCCGGGCTATGAGCTTGCTGTCAGCACAGAGCCTGATGTGGGGCTCAAACCCTCGAACTGTGAGACCATGACCGGGGCTGAAGCCTGACACTCAACCGACTGAGCCACACAGGCGCCCCTGGAGCTGGACTTTTAAACATGTATGGGCACCAAGTTGCCTGGCCAAATACTTGTGTTATTATTCACCTCTGTTTTTAAGAAACGGCGCCTCTAAAGGATAGATAGGTCACATAGCTGCCTTTTGAAGGCCTTCTCAAAGCATTTCTTGAGAAGTAGAAATTTTTATTTGACTTGATAGAGGAGGTAATATCACTTGCTTTTTTCGACCCTGATTTCATTTCTGAGGCTGTCTTTCACAGAACCTCGAAATGAGCTCAGAGACCATTGTACTTGTCATATCTGATCAGTGACAAAACAGGTCTAGAGAGACCTAATGATGTTTGGCCCCAAATCTATACCCTGTGTTCATCTGTTTTGTTTCCCACGCGGCTTATCTTTAAGACCCCACTTAAGTTGCCCGAGTTAAGGGGGGAAGGGGAAGGGTGGTGATGGCAGTAATGGTGGGATAAAAGTGAGTTCTAACAAGGGTGAGGACGGAGTTGTTTCCAGCCCTACCGAGTCTAGCCTGGGGAGACGGGGGCGTTCTGTCCAGACCAGAAGGGTTTGCCCCCCTCTTTTACTATGGGACAAGTCAGTGTCTCTGGACTAGTGGCAAGTGAGGGAGGCGGCGGCGGGGCGAGGCCTAGGACTGGGCGGGTGAGTCACGCAGGTGAGCGCGGCCCGGCGGAGCGCACCTGAACTTGAGCGCGGCCCGGCAGGGCGGCGGCAGAGCCGAGCGGGCGGGGGAAGGGCTCAGAAGGCGCCCGAGGGCTTGGACTCGGCGCGGGAGGAGCCGAGCGCCGGTGCGGGTGCGTCCGGGTCGGGGCTGAGTGATGTAAAGCGGAGCGGAGCTCCCTGGCGCCTCGGCATCATTACCTCCAATTATAATAATTGGTGCCTCCCTGCAGCGCTTGCCTCCCCCCCGAGGGAGCTCTGCTCCGTCTCATTGTTTCTCCGCCTGGCTCTCCGGCCGACTCTGTCCGCCACTCCCAGCCTCGCCCTCCCCTGCATCCAGCTTCTCTCCCTCGGGCCGGGGGGCGGGGTGCTCCCTAGGACCCATATTGACATCCCATTGATTGGTCCCAACTGGAGCCGCTGCAGCTACTCCTACTTTCTTACTCTTTCTACTTAGAGGGCCTTGTACGCCCAGGTACTGGCTGCTTCCATTCCAAGAAACTGGCAACCAGTACAAATGGGTGGAGCCTGGAGTTAACTTTTCCCCCGAAACCTCCTGAATCAGTCGACGTGGGAGATTTCCCCGTGGCAACCACCCACCCCCATCGCCCTCTCTCTGTATCTCCCGACTCATGCTGGACTTCGGCTGAGTGTAGGAAACAGATTTTAGACCTGAAGGGGCTTTGCTTATACATTACCTCTGACAAACAAAAAACAAAAACAAAAACACAGGTCTTTTCTTCTCAGGACTTACATTAGTCAGGGGCCGGAACTCACTTACTTCCAGGAAAAAGAAACCTGTGCTGGTCTTCAGAGGATGAGTTGAAGGATTAGGATGCCACCTCCCCCCCCCCCCCACCGCCCCCACCTTTCTCCGAACCTTTGTTAAAATTAGGCAGTCATCCAAAGGAGGGATGGCAGGATTGTAAGCATTTTGAGGGCAGCAGCCTCTTCAGCAATTCTCCTGATGACCCCTAGAAAGAATATGGCTCCTGGATACAGTTTCTGGCAAATACATCCATAATCAGTCAGGATTTTATTGGCAAATGTTTCCCCTCTGACAGTGGGGAAGCAACATCAGACTTCTTTGAAAAATGCTATTGGATTGAAGACGGATAATCTTTCAAGGAGTCCAGTTACAGCCTAGAAGATACTTCTTGTGTCTCCCCGAAGACGAGGGGTGTGAATTAGGGCTCCTCCTTTAGTGAGCAGCTATATTTCTCGTATAATGAGGAGTTAGCCAACCAGTTTGTCTCTGCTGATTCTTGGAGTATCCCCGGTCGGGAGAGCTAACCTGTGTTGGCCAGGATCCATGCTGTGTTTACAGAGATATCATCACCCTGCTAAGGCTGGATTGGCAGTGCCCTCATTTCTACTTGAAATCATCAGCTCTGGGGAGAAGAAAATCCTGAAACCAGCTGAAAAGTCCTGAAGCTATCATCAATACATTCGGATGATTAAAAAACAGATTTGGATAAACTCGTTGTTGCTAAGGGAAATCACTGATGATTTCTGTAGAGTTCCACAGTTAACATGATAGGACCTAAGGGTGCTCCCTCAGGAATCTCTGAGACAGCCAGGCCACCTAGCACCCTCCGTGCTTGTATTCAAGGAGAGGACACAGGGCGCAGAGGGAGCCGTGGATTTGCTGGTGAGAACCCCGGGGCGGTGGAGCGTGGATGCAAACGCAGGTCTCCGTTTCCTAGTGCATTGTTGTTTCCTCTACAAAGTTCTATCATTTCCGTCCAGAAGTCACTCGTTGACATTAATTCATTAAAAAATGAAATGTATCCTGGATGACACGGTGAAAGGCATCAAAAGGAATAGAAAGCATAGTAGAGGTATTTTCTGGTCTTTATTTATAATCTCCTTGAGGACCCAGAATGAAAAGAGAAGTATAGTAACTATGTTACTGATGCTCCTTCTTTAGGAAACTCATTATATTCCTGTGATTTTATGAGGAAGAGCTAAGTGGTATGATGTGGAGGGGGGCGAGTTGAGGGTGGGGGGGAGTTCAGGAAGGAAGCAAGTGACTGTTCTGGTTGTTTGGTTGAGAGCTGATACATTTTGTTCACATATTACATATAGACTGCTAAGCAATGCCATTTGCTCATAGACATGTAGGCACCTTGGACTTGACTATGCAAATTACACGTATGGGATAAGCTAGGTAATTATTCACCCCAAAAACCCATCTTTCTCAGGACACTGATAAATTCTTTTAGTTGCCATAGTCAAATAAAAAGACAAGATATTCAAGATTGTTGTATATTAAAAATAATCCAAGAGTTCAAAGTGGTCCTGCTTCCCCGACTGTGGAAAGGTGCTGAGTCTTAGGCTCTACAGATGGGCTGCCTTCATTTGGTAACCTGGCTATCTATCTATCTCTCTATCTATCTATTTATCTATCTATCTGTCTTTAAGCAGGCTTCATGTCCAGCGCATAGCCCAACGCAGGTCTTGAACTCATGACAGTGAGATCAAGACTTGAGCTGAGATCAAGAGCAGGTCACTTAACCAACCAAGCCACCCAGGCACCCCAAAAAGTTTATTTTTGATGACAGCAAAATACTTGAGTGGTAAAATCACACTAAATTTATCCTTTAAAGGAACTCACTCATACTTTTAGATGGGCGAGTTAAACTTCATATGTGTGTATCATATCTATAATACAAGCTGATATAGATTTATGCTTTCTGCTGCCAGCCTGTCCACCCACCCTTCCTGCTCTTCCTGGCCCACAACCTTGCTGAGGGCCAGCAGGCATATTTTGGATCAGTCAGGAGCCCTACCCTGGCTGAATAGACCGCAACATGCATGTTTTGGTCTCTCCCTAAGCTCAACAGCAGCCTGTGTAACTTGCATGTCAGATTCACTTAGGAACCGGGAATCCGGAAGCCAGAGGGCAGAGGTAGTTTGCCAAACGGACAGAAGGCAAAACCATCTCTGGAGCATTGCGTCTATGTAAGGGTATGCTTATGACTGGGGGGAAAAACAAGCAGAAGTTATGAGAGAGCAAAAACTAGAGCTAATGAAAGGATGCTGGCTCGCTGGTAGAGAGGTGGGAAGAGAGCCCTGAGAAAATGAGACCCAAATCTTCTCATTTCCCGTTCCAAGGAGGCTGGCTTCTCAGCAAGATAAGTAATGCTTATCAATTACCAATTAGCGGTATCCTTACAATAAGTCTATTGTATCTGCACAAGAAACCCCTCCTAAATCAACGAATATTAAGTAGGTCTATCTTTCTTTTCATTAAACAAGTCTGACCGAACAGGGTACTCTAAATGTGCATATTTCAAATGATGTCTTTGAGACGCTAGGCTAAAAATATAGGTAGGTGGCATGAAACTAGGAATGGGACAGTGGAGAGTTATTTGTATTAAAACAAATTCACAGAAGAATCGGAGCTTGTTTGTTGGGTGGCCAGGTGGAACAGAGGAAGATTATTGAATATGGGGTTGAAGGCATTATATGCTCTTCCCTGAATATCACGGAGAAGGACAAGAATTCTGTTCACTGATGATCTCACTGCAATCTGGTAGCTCTCTCCAAAACCTCTGCCCATAGAGTACATTTCATTGAAATACATTGAATATTTGAGAAGATAACCCCATTTGGCTGGCGTGTCATTTCATGGGTTGAACCGATGTATCAAATTTCATGTGTATCTTGCTACTTTGTAAATGGCAAGACAAATACGGTATAGATAGTAGTTTCCTCAGAAATTATTATGAAATAAAAACAATGGCATTGACAAAAACACAATGGCAAATGTATGTAGCTTCAAAATTCCCCCATGAAAGGCCTCATTCTGCTGTTGACAAGATTTGTTTGGAAGATCCAGTATTAGATGTAATGACTTTATGATAAGAAGTCATTAGGGGGCCAGCCAAGGAGGAAGAGCGTGTAGAACCAGAGGTGCAGAAAACTTGGGGAGATTTTGGGTAGTGGAAAAGCATACATGGTTTCAGCCAATTTCGAGCAAACGTCTAAATGGCTGTCTGATGAAAATATCAAAGCTTCTGAATTCAGTGGTTTGAATGTGAACAGTTAAAGATTGTTTTAAATGTTTATTTATTTTTGAGAGAGAGAGAGAGAGAACAGGTGAGGGGCAGAGAGAGACACAGAATCTGAAGCAGCCTCCAGGCTCTGAGCTAGCTGTCAGCATAGAGCCTGACGCGGGGCTTGAACTCAAGCAACTGCAAGATCATGACCTGAACTGAAGTCAGACACTTAACCGACTGAGCCACCCAGGTGTGCCTGAATGTGAACATAAAAAAAAAAAAAATCCAGAAGAACACAAGAAAGCACTATCAGTTAAGGAGATAGAACTCAACAATACTGATCACTGCATTACTGAACAGCATTCTGGGTCAAGGATGTTCCTTTAATTAAATAGCAATTTGTTTAAGGTAATTTCTCTGTTTTAAAGGACTGACTTACCATTTTAGTTATAAGAACAAAAGAAAAAAACCTTGTTATTTGACATCATATAGGGAACACTAGCAGACTATTGAATAATTTCTAAAAGTTCTACTGGCTTAATTATGTTAATATAACTGGATAGAACAAAGGTTCTGGCTTACGGTTAAGGATCATACAGAATATATTTGATGCTACTGAATTTTTAATAATCCTCATTGTTAACTTCATAAGGTAATGTTCTTTAACCAGGGACCTTTCTTACTGTATTCTAAACTTAGTTGCTTTAACAACTCTTAAGAAAACTGGGGCACCTGGGTGGCTCAGTCTGTTGAGCCTCTGACTTTTGGTTTCGACTCAGGTCATGGTCCCGGGGTCTTGGGATCGAGCCCCGTGTAGGGCTCTGCACTACTTACGATTCTCTCTCTCTTGGGATGCCTGAGTGGTTCACGTGGTTAAGCGTCCGACTTCAGCTCAGGCCATGATCTCGCAGTTGGTGGGTTTGAGCCAGTTGTTTGACTCTGGGTTTGAGCTGCTTTGGATTCAGTATCTCCCTCTCTCTCTGCCCTTCCCCTGCTCACACTCTCTCTCTGTCTCTCAAAAATAAACAAACATTAAAAAAAAAAAAAGATTCTCTCTCTTTCCCTCTGCCCCTCTCCCCTGGTCACACACTCTCTCTAAAATACAAATAAATAAATAAATAAGTAAATAATTCTTAAGAAAACCTCAAGAGACACTGCAAAGTTAATTTGTAAGCCCATAGCGTTTTTTGCTAGCTTGTGAGAAAATGAGCATTTCAGAAAGTGACCTTCAGTCTTTTTTCTAGGTTCTATCACACTACCTTCTGGACTCTACAGTCAGTTCATTTTGGAAAAAGGGGGGAAAACCCCAAGAAAACAAAAAACAAAAAACCTTCACCAGACAGCCATTCCTGTAGGCTGGGCTAATCTCTCACCTTTGACTCCATTCCAGTGAAAGTAAATTTCGGTTCTGAACTCCTAACTTCTACTGAGAACAAATGACTTTTTTAAAAAAGCTGCTACTGGGAATTCGAAGTGTTATCTAACCTCCGTGAATTAGTATAACAGGCAGAAATGTTAGATTCTATCCCTAGACTGGAAGAGTTGTTTGTATGCTAGCCAGGAACTTGAACACAACCGTTTCTCTCCGAACAAAATGTACCAAGAGTTATTTTTCATCTGCATTGTGAAGAGAGAGGCATTGCTGAAAATGGGGATCGCATATAACTTTGGGAAACAATGACATTATTTGAGGAAGCAGAGATTGGTAGTTATATCTTTGTTAACAAACTGGCTTGTCATAAGCCACTCCCCCTTATTTTAAAAATTTATAGAAAAAATAAAATTCAGAAAGTTATTCTGTGGTGTAGAACTACCATAAAAATGTGTCATAGTGGCCTGCTGTGATTATATATACTTATATGTGTAGATAATATGTATCCGTATATGTCCATGGATTAATCTATCTAAAATACTCTTTGAAGGCAATAATATTAATCTATTAAAATTTGTAATATTATTATTGGGTCTATAATCAGCTTTCTATTCTTAGGTATGGATAGCTGATCCCAGCTTATATTTTCAGAATTCCCTTCATAAGAGTAAAAAGAATTTTGGTCATTGATTTCATTTCTTAATTTAAATTTCTAAAAGACATTAGGTTTTCCTATTTTTTCTTCTACTTACCAACCTATGTATAGGAAAGTAATAACTGAATTATGTATAAAATGCAAGTAAAATTCTGCAGAGAAGCAATTTCCTTTTAATTGAATTTTAAATTGAATTAAAATTGTTACCTATTCTCTCAACTATCAATATGGCCTTATAATTGACATATTATCCATAAGCCAATTTTTACTTTCCACACAGATTCAAACACTCTTGTTGACTTCGTTGAAAACTCCACGTCTGCTCCAAAACCATTAGATAAAGCACAGACTTGTTTCTCTTAAAACTAATTTCTGGCCATTTAAAAAGCCTGTCCATTAGACTAATAATAAAAACGAAAGAGTTGAAATCATTGTCTGAAGAATGGGTCAGACATTCTTATTCTGAAATGTGGTTGGAATCCTGGAATGATAAAAAGTCAAAGTGAATTCAATAAAATACAAGTATCATAGTTTAGACCCTTTGGGTTGAAAGTAAAAGAGCTTTAAGTAAAATAAAGAATTTACAGGGGCGCCTGGGTGTCTCAGTCAGGTAGGAGTCTGTCTTGGGCTCAGGTGATGATTTCACAGCTCATGGGTTCAAGCCCCTCTTTGGGCTCTGTGCTGACAGCTCCGAGCCTCTTTCAGATTCTGTGGCTCCCTCTCTCTCTCTGCCCCTCCCCCACCCTTGCTGTGTCTCTCTCTTTCAAAAATAAATAAATTTTAAAAAGTGAGGGGGAACTTATCAAGGTACCCGAGTTAACCTTAATATGGAACCTAAGGACTGAAATGACAGTACGTGACTGGGAACCCATTTGGACTCACACCTTTGTCATTTTTCTCTTTTTTTTGCACACAGGTGGATTCTGAATTTGTTCGTCTCCTGTGAATGGACCTCTACAGATTGACCAGCATCTCTGGCCAAAGACCCAGGAGGGAGAACCTAACTGGCCCAGCTGCCAGCTGGGACCACGTGACTACCTATGGCCAGAGGGGCAGAGGCTTCTGCTCTGGCTGCCAGTGCCCCCTACAGAGAAATCGGACATTCTCTTAAAGGCACTCAGAAAGTGTTCCGCTACAATACAGCTTTCACCAACCACCCCTCCCCCCCAGACTGCAATCCAGTAAATAAGTATTTGCATTACAGGTAAATCTAATATTTTCTGGTGCCCGTCTGCCCACTCCTTGCTTCACATTTTATGCTCCAGTAACAAAGAATTGCTTGCAGTCCCATCTCCCCATCCCCTACCTACCACCCATATCCCCCAGTGCAATTAATAAATTTCATGCCTAATTTCCCATGGTCCTCTATGCTTGTAATGTTCTTGCAGTTCTGTTCTTCAGAGTCAGGCCTGATGTATCAGCTTCCAGCAGACCTTGTGGACTTCTTTACCTTCCTGGTCTAGTTATCTCTTCTGTCTTTATGCATCATAACATGATGCACATAAATCTGTATCATCACCACCCCACTCCACTGTTAGTGATTTACTGTTTAGGTTCTGACACCTTTATAACCCCAGACATTGGGTCTGGCCTATAGTGGGCGCTTCAAGATAGTTGAATGAATATACTCTAAAGGCTTTCTTTTAGCTAATAATTGACTCTCTAGGGTTAAAAAAGAGTGTGTCATTACGTGAAACGTATTGTCTCATGAACCCCTTAGAACTGTTGATTTGTCAAAGAATCCGATGTCAGGAAGTTCTAATCAGACTCCTCCTCAGGAACAAGGGTCAACCCACCACTTGAGAAATGCCTGCTGTTTACCGCTGCTCTAACCAGGTTAATTTCCTCCTAAACCTTCTGCTGGGCTTGCTCTCCCATCTTTTTAGATGCAATTTTGATCTAGTGAAGTAAAGAACAGAGCATCAACTTATCAAATTATTTTATTTTTTCTGCATACAAACATTATTTTTAAAGGCAATTTCATTAACTGTATCCTGTATCCCCTGTGCACTTTAAACAACTTTAATTTACAAGGCTCACCTTGATTTTCAGTCCTCCAGACATGCACATTTTTTTCTTAGTCTTAAAGCTCATTTCTGTACAGTAGTCCTAATGGGTCTGACTTTACATCTCTCCCCTTATACTTAAATGCTCCCCCACCCGTCTGCTCCTCTCTCCCTCCCCTGATCCTATCACCATCCCCCCCCCCCCCCCCCCCGACATTTTATCAGGTAGGGAAATGTTGGCTGATCCTAAAAGGAAATTTCACAAATGGCTGACTTTTGTTAATCTCAGTTTATGGGAGGAAAGGATACAAGAGCATTCCCTCAGATCAAGTTTTAAGTTTAATTTCACCTCGAAAAAGAAAAAAAAAAAAACAACAACCAGCAAACCCTCCAGGGCCGCCTTTGGGTACGTTGGGGCCGGCAGCCCTGCAAGTTCTAATAAATGAATTAGTATTTCAGAAAGGAGATCACTGCAGGGCTGATATTGATCAGGGTCAGCCGGTGTGTTTGCCTGCGATTGTTTGGGGGCTGGTTAATTGAGTGTCAGTCTCGGCCAGTGTCGTCTCGCTGGCGCCGGGTGCTTTTGGATTTGCTAATTTTCGTTAAGTGTCTCTAGCCGGCTACTCGTCCCCTGTCTACCCAGGAGAACTTAGCGGCTCCCACTGATCAACAGTCTGTCTGTCTGGGCTTTATTGATCACAGGGCAGGCGGCTGGAGGCGGATGCGCTTAGAGAGAGGGCGGGGAGGGGGGCGCGGGGAAGGCTGAAAGCAGACCCCAGCGTCCGCCCCCACCCCTTTCCGGGCTTCTGACGGAACCCCCTCCTCGGCCACACGCTAGCCAGCAGCGTTAGGCAGGGGCGCCTCGGCCGACAGCGCACGCCGGGGGACCGCCACTTGTCCCAGGGGTTCCTAAAGGGCGCAGCGTGGCCCGGGAGGGCTTGCGCAGGCGGCCGCGCAGTCCCTCGCGTGTTTCGGGGGCAACAAAAAAGAAGCCGGCCCACGGCTGAGTTCCGAGGATCCCGCTGTCGAATACCAGAGACAGACCCGGCGTCCGGGATCGAGCCCGCACCTCCCTAAGGTCACGGACGCCCAGGCATCCGCGAGGGGGAGCACGGGAGACAGCAGCCTCCCAGCCCGCGGCCCCAGACGCCGGCGCCTCTAGATGCCGCGGGGCAGGTCCCTCCTGGCCCCCCTCTGGGCCCGCCTCCTGGCCGCGGAGATGATTGACTGGAGCCTGGCGACCAATAGGATGGCTCTGGCGCTGCCGGGGCGGGACCGGAGGCGGGGCGGTGTCTGGCCGGCTCCTGGCGCGGGGCGCTATTTACGGCGCGTACCCCGGCCGGCAGAAGCGGGCGCAGGCTGGAGCTCGCGGCTTGCGGTATTTGCGCGCCCTCGAAGAGCCTCTCCCTTCGCAGAGTGTCCGGCCAACGGGGATCGAGGCCGGTAGCCCACATCGGACTGCGGCGCCCAGCGGAGCGAAGGAGCCGCTGGCTGCGGAGTCGGGCCGGGAAAGTCCTCTGGGCTCCTCCGCGCCCCGCCAGCCGCGCTCCATGCTCCGGCCGCGGCCCGGCCCCTCGCCCGGTCGCTGACGGCGCTCGCCTTCTCGGGCAGCACCCATGCACTGCGCGCTCCGGGAGTCGTAGGCTGCAGTTGCGCCGCGGCTCCGGGAGCCGGCGGGGGCGCCGCGGCCGTGGGGGGCGTCAATGGATCGCCATTCCAGCTACATCTTCATCTGGCTGCAGCTCGAACTCTGCGCCATGGCCGTGCTGCTCACCAAAGGTGGGTGCCCGCCGGCCGGCCGGGGCGCGGGCTCCCCGGGGAGGGGCACGCGGGGGTCCCCGGGCGGCAGCCACCGCGGGCCTTTGAAGTTGGCTGCCAAGGCTTTGTTAGCGGCGGGCGAGGTTTCCTCCCGCTCTGGAGCCCGCAGGTCGCGACAAGTTGTCCGTTCTTAGAAGTCGCGGCGGTGGCGGGTGTCCCGGGCGCGGCGCGTGGAGGTGGAGTCAGACCTCAGGGCAAGTGGTTGTCAGAATGGTTTTGGAAGTCGTCCGTAGTGAACTTCTGAGCGTTTGCAGCCGGGGAGCGGGGCCGTGGAGTGCGCTGGGCCGCCGCCTCCCTCCGCACCCCGAGGGCGGGCGAGCCCGGGTGGCACAGCCGGGCAGCACAGCCGACTCTGCCCGCGGCTGCA
>PJEM01015714.1:0-29041 GCA_004023845.1 Helogale parvula | reverse complement strand
GACTTTGACTCACGTCATGATCTCACGGTTCATGGGTTCGAGCCCCGTGTCGGGCTCTGTGCTGACAGCTCAGAGCCTGGAGCCTGCTTCTGATTCTGTGTCTCCCTCTCTCTCTGACCCTCCCCTTTTCACGCTGTCTGTCCCTCTCTCAAAAAATAAATAAAATAACAGCAACAACAAAAAAATAGAAAAGAAGAAATCTTGTGTGTTCTCAAGAACAGTTTGATAACATTGAATTACATGGTGTTTTTATTTTTTATTATTTATTTATTTTTATTTTGAATTACATGGTTTTTAAATTTTTTTAAACATTCATCTTTGAGAGACAGAGTGTGAGCAGGGGAGGGGCAGAGAGAGAGAGGGAGACACAGACTCGGAAGCAGCTCCAGGCTCCGAGCTGTCGGCACAGAGCCTGACATGGGGCTCGAACCCACAAACTGTGAGATCCTGACCTGAGCTGAAGTCGGACGCTCAACCGACTGAGCCCCCAAGGCGCCCCAAGTATTTCATGTGTAAGAGCTTTTTCTTTAAAAAATTAAAAAAAATTTATTTAGTTTTGAGAGAGAGAGAGACAGAGAGACAGGACATGACTGGGGAAACGGGCTGACATGGGGCTTGAACCTATGAACTGTGAGATCATGACCTAAGAGCTTTTTTCAAAGTTCTGATCAAACATATTTTCCCACATCATTGCTGCCAGGAGGTCTGTGGTTTTGGTTTATATCATCCTGTTTTGTCCAAGAGTCATTCAGGAGCAAGTTTTAAAATTTTCAAGTGACGCATCTTTTGATTCGTCGGTTTTGTTATTAACGATAGTTTTAGTTGCGTTTTGATCAGAGACTGCGGACTTTCTGGGTCTCGTGCAGTCTTCCTTGGGGTCCTACCGCGGAGTCCATGTTTGTCACTCTGTCACAGGTGCTTGCACAGAGGATCTGTCTTCGAGCCTGGAGGTCTGGAGGCGGATGTGTGCGTCGGTCACACAGCCCAGCCGCGTCGTCGGGTCACGGGACCCTCAGTTCCTGTGTGCTTGCGCTGCTGTGGACCCAGGCCAGTGGGCCTCGGTCTCTGCCGCTGGCACATTTCTCTCTTTTTCCTCGTCTCTCCGGTGAACGGTGGCTGCTGTGTGGCTTGGGGCACAGCTATTTAAAACTATTTTATTTTTACTCTCAATGGCACCTGTTAGTATCACGAAGTGCCCTTCTTTGTCCCGTTTGTATCACCTGCGTCAGGGTCACGGCTGGCAGTGCTTCCTCGAGCTGGCATTCGTGGGCGTGCCTCTGCCCACCTTTTATTCCTGACCCTTGGGAATGACCTCAGATGTGTCTCTTATGTGCCACATGAGGTTGGATTTAGCTCCGTGATCCAATCTGAGAACCTTTTTTTTTAAATTTCCCCAGAGAAGGTGAACTGCTGTACGCTCGTTGGTATAGGTCAGAGAGACTGGGTTTACGTTCTGTCGTGTTGCGCGCGCGTGTGTGTGCGTGTGTGTGTGTGTGTGTGTGCGTTCAGCATCCCTGTTGTTTTCTGGTGTGTCTTGCCTCCCTGTCTGTTTTCTGAGTCTGTAGTTCTGACGTTTACGGAGCCCGTGCCTGCTGTAGGGGTCCCTTTGTTACGCCACCGCGTGTGATGCCATTAGCGCTCTGTGTGCACGGGGCCACTTCCTAAGTGCCTGCTGCGTCATGTGGGGTCCCCCCCCCGCCCTCGTCCCTGGAGCCCTACACCCCCGGGAGCCACTCTACACTGTGAAGCCTGGGAGGGTGTGGGGGTGACGCAGAAGGGACTCTGCAGGTGTCACTGAGGCCACGGTCCTAAAACAAAGTTGATCTTGGGTTATCCGGGTGGTCTCAGCGCATACTTGAGCCCTTGGAAGCAGAGCCCTTTGTCCAAGGAGAAGTGAGAGGCCCTGAGGGAGTGAGGGGTTGCGGTGCAGGGCCACACGCAGGGTCCAGAGAGGGGCCCCTGGCCCAGGGCCCACGAGCTGGCCGCCGGCACGGAACGTGCGGCCGCAGCCCTGTGGCCGCGTGGACCCGTGTCCAGCCAGGGGCCCGAGCCGCCTCCCGGAGCCGCGGGCAGCCCAGCGAACTCCTGACCTGCGGAGACCGAGCGTCGGCAGATCTGCGTGGCCTGCTGCCAAGGCCGTGGTCACCGCTCAGGCAGCAGCAAGGAGCAGGTGCTCCTTCCGCGAGGGGTGGTGACGGTGACGTGCCTCGTCTTCCCCTCGCGGGGGCACAGTCAGGACAGTCCATTCCCTCCCAGCTTCTGCCGCCGGGCCGTCACGGCTCGCGTCCTGTTACGGAAGCCTCGGCGGTCCCTTCCCTCCTCCTGACGGGGCGTCCGGCTCCCCCGCCCGCCCCTCTGCCTCCGTTTTTACGGGTGGAGGCTCCGTAGTCACGTGGCCGGTTTGCCTTCTGTCTCTCCAGCCCCGGGTCTGTCCGTGTTGCCTCTTCAGGGCAGTGGGCCCCGTGCGCCCAGCCCTGCCCACCAGGTCCCCACGTCGGCCACCGCTGGGCTGGGGGTGGCCCGCAGACACTTCCTCGGAATGGCTGGCGGGCGGGGCCTGTGTGTTCGGGACGGGGCTTCTGGGCTGGGGGGCCGCGAGTGTGCTGTGGGGACCCTCTGTCCTCCGGACGGCCTGCGGTGGCCCCTCCGCTGGCTCCTCCCTGGGCGGCCGCCTTGGAGAGCATCCTGGCCCGCCGGGTTTGCCCTCTTCCAGAGGCTTCCATGTTTTTATTTTCTCCTCACGGGGTCACCTCTCTCTTGTTTCTGTCCTTTGTGACACTTTTCTTTGTTTTCTGGGCTCTGCAGGCCGAGACTCTCTCTCTCTGGTCTTGCAGCGCGGCTGGGAGACTTCCCACGTGGCGACAGGTGCTTGTGGCCTCGCATTTCCGGGCTCTGCCCTGCTCCCGGCGGGGCGTGTGGGTGTCCCTCGCCGCTCGGTGGGCGCCCTGCTCGGCCCTCCGGCCCCACCCCTACCCCGCAGTGTCTGTGTCAGTGCACTCTTCTTTCACTCTGCTTGTTAAGAAAGTTTTAAGATCTTGTGTTTTTTTTTGTAGTAAAATATACGCCACGTAAAGTTTACCGAGACCGTCGTGAGTGAACTCTGCACCGGGTAGGGCTGAACCCGCGGCCCGAGACCACGGCCCGCCCGGCGCCCCTGCGCTGACCGGTTCTGAGTGTGTAGTTCTGCGGCCTGCGGCGCGTCTGTGAGGCTGTGCGGCCACCACCGTCGGCCTCCGGGACGCTCGCCTCCCCGCCCCCCAGCACCCGTGCCCCGTCTCTCCGCGCTCCGTCTCAGGGCCGACGCCTCGGGGACCCTGTCGGTGACATCCCGCAGGGTCGTCCTCCGGTGTCTGTTCCCGTCTCACACCACGTCTTCAGGGTTCGCCTGTGCTGCGGTGTCAGGACCTCCTTCCTGTCTGAGGCCGAGCAGGGGTGCGGTGGAAGGACCACATCTGTCACCCGTCCATCCGAGGCCCTTGTTCGGGTCCTGGCCGCTGTGAGCGGGTTCCCGTCCCCCCCTCAGTTCCTCCGACAGGTGGGGCTGCTGGGTCCCACGGGGCTGCCGGCGATCGGCATGCCCCCCGCAGGGCACACGGTTCCGTTCGGCACGTCTTCTCCAGCTCTTGTTATTTTCTGGGTGGTTCCGACAGCGGCCGTCCTCCCGGGGGTGAGGTGGCGCCTCGCCGTGGCCGTGGTCTGCGTTCCTCTGACGCGGGTGATGTCGGGCGGGCGTCCGTGCTGCGCGTCTTCGCGGACGGAATGTCTGTGCAGGGCCCTTTGCCCGTTTGTAACCGCCTGTTCCTTCCGTTGTGAGTTTCAGGAACTTTCTTTACATGCTCAATATTAATCCCTTGTCAGATGTGCGGGGCAAACACGTGTTCCTGGCCCAGGGGTTACCTTTGCCCTCTGCCGACAGCGTGCTCTGATGCACAGGACTCTTCGATTTTGATGGCGCCTGACTCCTCTTTCTTTTCCTCTTTTTGCCTGCGCATTTGGTGCCAGCCCTGAACAGCCACGGCCGGCGCCACGAAGCTGCTGCTTGGTGGTTCTCTCTTCTGGCCCCCCACCCCCCTTCAGGTCTTTGATCTTGTTTTGCACTAATTTTGTGTATGGGGTTAGGTGAGTGTCCAGCTTCACTTTGCTGAGTGTGGATGCCCGGTTCCCCCGTGCTGAGTGTTGAAGGGACTGGCCTTCTCCGTTGAGTGGTCCTGGACCCTGGTTGGAATCACTGGACCACGTATGTGAGGGTCTGTTTCTGGGCTCTCTTCTCGGCCGCTGGTCCGTGTGTCCGATTTATGCCAACATTTGTGCCAGCGCCACAGTTTTGATGATGGTAGCTTTGGAGTAAGTTTTAAAATCAGGAAGTGTGATGCCTCCAACTTTGTTCTTTTTCAGTATTTTTTGGCTCTTGATACTTTTTTTAAAATTTTTTTTATTTATTTTTGAGAGACAGAGAGAGACAGCATGAGCAGGGCAGGGTCAGAGAGAGAGGGAGATACAGAATCTGAAGCAGCTCCGGGCTCTGAGCTGTCAGCACAGAGCCCAATGTGGGGCTTGAACCCATGAGCTGTGAGATCATGACCTGAGCCGAAGCCGGACGCTTAACCGACTGAGCCACCCAGGCGCCCCGACTCTTGAGACTTTATCTTGGAACAAATTGGTTCTTTTCTGGACCAGTCTTCATGAGCATTCTCCCTGCCCTCTTCTCAGAGAGGTGGGGGGTGGGGGGCCAGAGGGGGACAGCCTGTGCCCACAGGCCACCCATCCAGGCACTTGTCCCTGTCCAGCCGCAGCCTGACCGACCTCTCAGGCTGCCTCTGATACCTCTCCTTGCCCTGGTGCATTCTCAGTGACGCAGGGTCAGTCTGTGGTGCTCAGGGGACCTGAGTCCCTCCGAGACCTGCCCGGCACCTCTCCCCTCCCCGCTGACTCCCTGCCCTTCCTCCAGCCCAGCTCCCTGCTCCCACCTGTGTGGTAGGGCTGCGGATTGTAGCCGTTTCTTACTTCCTCTGATTACGAAGCATTGATTATTTTTTGGGGGGAGGGTTATTCTCCTCACCTTCTTAATGTGATTTCTAGAAGGAAATAGGAAAATCCCTGCTCAGTTCATTTCCTTGTATTCAGTAATCCAGACAGCGGGAAGGTAAACAGGACGGTGTGGTTCCCGTGCCTGTACCGGTGCTGGCACGTAGGACTCGTCCACACCCCTGCCCCCTCCTGCCATGACCGAGGGGCAACCAGCCCTGCAGGGCTGAGCTGCAGGCTGGAGAGAGAGGATGGCCCTGCGGGCTCGGAGCTGAGTGTGCCTGTCAAATTCAGCACCGCGGCCAGCTCCAGGGTGCGGCCAGCTCCAGGGTGTCCTTGCAGGAGCCTCTGACTGAGGGGGCTTCCACCCCGGGCAGCCCGGCCTGCCCACAGGGATGCCTCCTCCCTGCAGACCCCAGATCCCAGGGGCAGGTGGCTGCAGGTGCAGGGCTGCCCTGGCGTCTGAGCCCCTGGCCTGGCGCTCGGTACCAGGGAGGGCCGTGGGGTATTGCTGTGGGTTGGGGGTGAGGGAAGGCTCTCCTTCCACCGGGCGGCCCCTCTGCGGTGGGTCTGCGTTTTCACTGCGGTGGTGAAGAGCGTGGGCCTGGGGGCTCTGGCCCATGCCTGCTGCCTGCCGCCCTGGGTGAGTGGTGGCAGCCCTCTGCGATTTAACGCTGCCATCTGTAAAGAGGGGAGCCCGCTCCCCCCCATCTTCCCTGAGGCCTTGCTGCGGCCCCTCCCAACAGCACGGTCTCCCCGCCTCAGCCAGCCCCCTGCTGAAGTTCCCCCATCCCAGCTGCAGGGCAGGACGGGTGTTGATGGCCTGGGCGGCAGCCCCAGGACTGGCGGCTCCTGGGAGGTCTGGACACAGCCGCTGGGGTTGATGGCAGGTGGCAGTGCCGGTGGCGGCTTCCCAGGGGTGGGGTGGTGCAGCGGCGCCGCTCCTGCCGGGCAACGCAAGGGGGCAGCGGGATCGGAGGTGAACCCGCACCCAGACACTTACGGTGCCGACGGCACTGGTGGTGGTGGCAGTGCCTGCTGGGAGAAGACACCCGGCCTGTCACTGTGCCCGTCCCATGTCTCCCCTGCTCCCCCTCCGGGGCTTCCTCACCGTGCTCCCAGCGCCCCGCGTCCTCCCTCCCTAAGGGAGAAGGTGCTCCAGGCACGGGGTCCCACAGGGGCGCTGTCACGATTGAGGTTTCCGTGTGTGCCTTGCCCCCCTTCCCTGTGACCGCTGGGGTAGCCCCTCCGCGCCAGGTCCCTCACGAGGGGTCCTGGGCCTGTGCCGTCCGGTCGAAAGCCCCTGCTGCTCCCATGGCCGTCCTCCCCTCGCTGGCCTCTGTGCGGAGAGCTGACGTGAACCCCGGATGGCTTGGGCTTCAGCCTGGCGATCTGGTCCGGTGGCCGAGTCCCGGGGGGCAGGGCCAGCACAGGCCTGGGCAGGACAGGGAGCTGGGTCTGGACCCCGCCCCAGCCTCGGACTGGGCCTCCTGGGCAAGTGCCCGTCTCTCCGAGCCTCAGTTTCCCGTCTGTGAAGTATGACAGCTAAGGTTCCTTTCCTGTGGGTCTGAGGGTTAGATGGTCACCAGTCCGGCCATGCCCAAGCAGATGGGGCCCCGAGCCCCTCCAACCTGCCTCCGCTGCCCGCCCCCACCCGTCAGAAGTCTCTGGGTCTGAGAGGGAGCATGCCTCTGGGCCTCGTGCAGCTGTGCGGACAGTCCCGCCCCCGCCTCTGTGACTCAGGCTGTCTTCTTGGTCCTTTGCTGCCGCCATCCTGGGAGAGCGCTCTGCAGGCGGCTGGGCAGTGGGCTGGCCTCCCGGGGAGGGGCGCGAGGGCCGGGGCGGGGGTGGTGCGGCAGGTGGAGAGAGAGAGAAGGGCGTGCTCCGCGGGCGTCCTGACCGCCCCTTGGTGCCGTCAGCAGTTCTGTTGCTCCGTGGCCCGTTCTGGGCGCTGTTCCGCAAGGTGCCTGGGGTTCCTGGCTGGCATTCTGTGCGACGCAGAGTCCAGGTTGCTATAACAACGCTCCGAGGCGCGCCATTGCCGCTCCCCCCGCCAGCCCCTCTGCCTCGGGCTGTGTGGCACACAGGGGCGCACATGCGCGAGGGGCCGAGCGTCTGGCCTGGGTGTGCGTGGGGGGAGACGCAGCGGGTGGTCAGGACATGGTGGCCTGAGGGTGGGTGCAGGCGTGAATTGAGGCTCTGTGACTCAGGGTCTCTGCGCCCAGATGCACCTTAGAGAGGTGAGGCTGTGTGCCCAGGTCACCCGTGGGAGGGGACTTGGCCCAGCCCGCAGCCACTCTCCCGCGGAAGGGAGCGGCATCCGCAGTCACGACTCACCAATACCTCTTTTGCTGTGTCCTCCCCTCGGGCAGGGTCCTGTGTTTTGGCCAGCTGGCCCGTGGCGGCAGCATCCGTGGGAAGAGGCTGCCCCTCGGCCGGCACAGGGGGTCCCTCGGCTGTGACCACTCTGACGTATGATTCCTGCCTGCAAGGCACCCTTCGGAGGCCGTAGCCACTCCTGGGTGTGCAGGCACCACTGCACTGTGGTTGCCGGACGTTTCATCCCTGCAGAGAGGCCCCGGCCCCCAGAAGCCCCTCTCCGTTCGCGCCCCTCATCCACCTGCCAGCCCCCGGTTTGCATCCTGTCTGTGTAGATTTGTCGGTTCTGGACATTTTGTAGACACGGAGTCTGCCCGCATGCGGCTCTCCGTGGCGCACGTGGCTCTCTGCACGTGGCTCTCCGTGGCGCACACGGTGTCCCGGCACGTCAGCCCCGGTGGCCGTCTCAGCAGGTCCCTGCGACTCTTCCATGGGGCCGACGGAGCTGGCAGACACGGTGTGCTCAGGCCTCCTGTGCCGGGTGGCCTGCGTTTCGAAGGCTGTGTTTACCTATGAACCCCACCCCCACCCCCACCGTGAACACCCTCCCGCCAGCAGGCCCTTTGCGCCACCAGACACGAGCGTTGTTGGTTCTCGAATTTCACGTACGTGGGGGTGCGCCACAGGCACTCTCCGTGGTCTGGCTTCCGCGCCTGACTCGATGTCCCTGGGTGTCCCGCCTCTGAAGGCCCCGCCAGCTTCCCGAGGGGTTTGTCCCTTCTCCCTCCAGGGCACGTCTGGGCCGGTGTCACGTTGGGAGGTGACGACTGGAAGTGGGCGGCCTTTACACAAACCACGAGGCAGTCCTCCCCGGTGGCAGCTCCCCGGGTGGCTCTGCGGGACGCAATCATTTCTGGCCTCACTTTTCTCTTTACCGTTATTTCTGGGTATTTCCCCCACAACTAAACGTATACTTCTAACGCCATTAAAAATCGCCGTGTGATACTCCATTTCGGACACCAAAGGTGATGCAGTAAATTCTTCATTGTTGGTTATTTTGGTTGTTTCTGGTTTTTGTTTTTTATTTTGTCACGTCTGACTGCTGAGCATGAGCGGAGGCGGGCCGGGTCCTGGGCGGTGTTTCCGCGGGGGCGGGGCGGGGGCGGGGTGTGGGCTGCCAGGCCCAAGGTGTGCCCAGCTGTGCGCCAGCACCGACCCAGGGCCGTGGTTTCTCGTGTGGCCAGGCCGTGCACGCCTCCTTGGGTCCTCTGCACATGTCCGCGCTGGTTTTCATTACCCCCGAGTTGTCTCCAGAGCGGTTTGTAGGGGTGCCTCCTGCAGGCTCCAGAGCAGCCCCTGTCCTGTGCAGCGCGTGTCTCTAGTGCTGTGCCTTTTTATCTCGCCTCCGTTGCATTTGCGTTTATGGACGCTTTTTTAAATTCAGTGCGCTGCCAAATCTATTTTCTTGTGTGTTTGTTTAATGTTACTTTTGTATTTCCGAGATGTTGTCTTTTGGATTGCTTTAATGTTTTATTATTTTAGAGAGCGAGTGCACGAGCGAGTGCGGGGGAGGGGCAGAGGGAGGGAGAGTGGCTCAGGCAGAGTCCACACTCAGCGCAGAGCCCAATGTGGGGCCTGATCCCAAGACCCTGGGGTCCTGACCTGAGCCAAAACCAAGGGTCAGGTGCTCAGCCGAGCCCCCCAGGTGCCCCTAATGGTCTGTATTTAATATATTTTTTAAATCCTCAGCCTTTAGTCCATCCGGATTGTTTGTTCAGGTATTGAGGGGAGAGCTAGCTGGCTGAGCGCCTGCCCTGCGGCTCCTGTGGCGGAGACAGTCTGGTGGGGGCTGCGCCTGAGGGCGGGGCGCTGGGGACGGGGTCCCCCTCTGCTGTCTGGCCTCTCCCTGCCCCCCTCCCCTGGTGCCTCTTTCCCGTTTCAAACTGTTTTCACTGGAGAGCGTTCTTGAGGGGCCTCCGAAGAAGAAGGTGGGGACCTGAGCGGCAGGGGCCCTGGAGGAGGGAACGGGAAGGGAGCAGAAGTGGGGGGGTGCTCAGACCTGGCAGGCTGACCTGCAGGCTGGCCTTGCTGAGGGTGCTGTGACAGGTGACAGGTGACGGCAGGGAAGTGGCGGGAGCACTCACTAGTTAGCGTTCTCCGGCTTCTGCCCGGGGCTCACTGTGCCACCAGCGCCCGGGGCCTGGCAGACGCCTCTCGTCTGCTGAATCTGTGTGTCTGTGTGTACGTGGGTCTGTCTCGAGACTCATCCGTGGGTTGGTTGATGTTTTCACGGGCAGAGTTTTAGATACAGAAGCGTTCGATGTTTGTTGTGAGAGCCTGATGGACAGAGAACTCACATGCCCCGAGTTCACCCCTTCGAAACATGCAGCCCGGGTTGTCGGTCGGTTCACCGAGCTGTGCATCCGTCAGCGCTCTCTCATTCCGGAACATTCTCGCTGGCCCAAAGGAAAGCACACACCCAGGAGCAGTCCGTTTCTGTCCCCTGTGTCCCCCGATCTGCTTTCTGTCCTCCTGGGTTTGCTCTTGGTGGACGTGTCTCCTAAGTGGACTCGCACGTGTGTTGTTTCTGTGTCGGGTCCTCTCCTCCGCCCACAGAACATTCTCCAGACCCGTCCGTGTCTGCGCCCACACGCCTGCCCGCCATTCTCAGGGTGTCGGAGTCGGGGGATCGCGCTCCTTCCCGATGGTTCCTTTGCTGTTTTCCTGGGGACTCTTCCCTTGCCTTCCCCCGCGGACTCGCCCTCAGCCTCCGGTCCCCAAGAACGCCCACTGGGGTTCTGATTGGGTGTGTCCTTCCTCTTCCCGGTCCGCGGGGGGTGGTGGCCGGTCCGTGGGGCATCGTTCCCGGTCTGCGGGGGGTCGTTCCCGGTCCATGGAAGGTCACACCTGGTCTGCGGGGCGTCCTGGCCGCTCTGCTGCCGAAGGTGTCCGTGTGGCTCTGCCCATGTCTTTGACCCTCACGCTCACTGTGGGGTCTGCACATCTGCCATCATGTCAGGGGGCAAAGAGACCATGTGTTCCATCTCCGCGTCGACCCCCGATGGCCTCTGTCGTCAGGCTGCCTGGGCCGGTGCTCAGGGCGGTGCTGGCGAGGAGGCGCCTGGGTCCCCTGGACCTTTCACTGAAGGGATGTTGGCTTCACCATCTCCGGAAGGTTCTCCCGGGTTTCCGTCAGGGGTTTGGTGGGCCTCTGTGGACAGCTGTGAGCCCACCCCCGGCCGCCGTGGTGGTGCTGGAGCCCCCGACGCTTCCATGCCTTGCCTTCCTGGAGCAGGAGACAAGTGGGGTTTGAGGTTTGATTTTTAGTAATTTATGTAGTATTTTCACGCCAGCGCAGAACTGGTTTGCAATTTGCTTTTGGACTGCGTTCATCAGGTTTTGGTACCAAGGTTGTAGACGCTTCCTTACCGAGAATCAGGAAGGTTCCCTCATCCTCAGCCCCGGAATAATTTACGGAGCATCGGAACTGCGGCAGAATTCCCTGCTCAGCCATCTGGCCCTGAGCTTCGTGGGGGTGGCTTTATGGGAACTGTTTCTATTTCTTCTCTCCGAGTTCGTCTGTTCGGGCCGCCTCCGATGGGTCACTTTTGGTGAGCCTCACTTTCCCGGGACATAACCCCTTCGATCTGTGTTGACGACTGAACCGTGTGTGCGTTAGGAAGTCGAGCCTTATGATTCTTCAGCCTTTTTCTGCTTCTGTGATGATTCTTCCTTTTCACTGCTTCACGCCGCATCTCTGCGCCCCCCTTCTTGAGTGCGTCAGCGAGCGCTTGTCTTTGTCGGTATTTTTTAGAAAATAGGATTTTGATTTACAAATCAGATCTGTTTTTTTTTATTTCCTACCTCATTAAAAGTGGCTTTTGTTTATGTTGTTTCTTTGGTTACTTTTGAATTATCTTACTGCTTTTCTAACTTATTTTTTTGAAAGAGTAGGTGTATTAATTAAAACACGTTGGGCTGCAGATAACAGGAAGTCAGACTGACGTTAGCTTACGTGATGTGGAAACCGACCATGAAGCTCCCAGGAGAGGAAACGCGGGCACGAGGCCGGGGTCCGGGATGGCCACACTTCTCCGTGGCTCCCCTGGCGTGGCCTCCCCCGGGCGTGAGCCGCTCCAGGCGCCCTGGGCCTGCGGTAACCGGACAGCTGCGGGCCGAGGGGACAGGGACTGCCGCCCCGGGAGTCCCGGGAGTCAACGTGATTCCTGGCCCGCCGTCCTCTGCCCTCGGGGCACGGTGCACGGTGGGCGATCAGTGAGCCTCCCTCGGGAGGCAGTGCGCGGCCGGCAGATGCGTGCCTGTTTCTAAACTCTTAAACTAAGAATTTAGTTTGTTTTCACCCTTCTCGTGAAATGTTTAGTGTCGAGAATTTTCCTCTGATCACTGCTCTAAATGTGTCTTATCAATGTGTGTGATGTTTTCGCTGTTTGGTTCTTTTCTGGAAGTTTCTGAATTTTTGTTTGCATTTTGACTCCCCCCCCTTAGAGTTGTTTAATGAATTGTGCTTAAAACGGGAGGGGCTTCTTGTTTTTAGGAAAACACACGTCAGGCCAATGACAGCGCCTCCCTTCCCACACCTCCGTGCCTGTCTGTGTGCGCACGCGTTTCTTCCCTCGTGCCCGTGCTCCAAGTTCTTTCTTTCTTTTTTTAATACTTATTTATTTTTGAGAGAGAGAGAGAGAGAGAGAGACAGAGACAGAGCACGAGCAGGGGAGGGGCCGAGAGAGAGGGAGACACAGAATCCGAAGCAGCTCCAGGCTCTGAGCTGTCAGCACAGAGCCCGACGTGGGGCTCGAACCCACGAATGTGAGATCATGACCTGAGCCGAAGTCGGATGCTTAACCGACTGAGCCACCCAGGCGCCCCGAGTTTTATTTTTAACTTCACGTTTTTGGGCGCACTAATTCTAGGTTAGAGAAGAGTCAGATGAACAGCCAGCCAGCGTGCGCCCCAGTGCCCTTCCCCGCGCGGGCTCCGTCCTCCCGTGTGCGCATGCGCGTACGTGTTCCCTTCCGGACCGCGGGACTGCTGCGCGGCAGACACGCCCGTCGGGAACGCAGCCCGGCTGCCGCTCTCGCCCAGGGTCTCGCTCGCGTCCGTCAGGGCAGAGCTTGTGACTCGCCCTGATAACGCCTTCTTGCAGGGTGTTAGCGGTGCCGCGTCTCCAGCCGCCTGTGCTCGGGGAACTGCCTCGGTGTCTTGTGTCCCGAGATCGCGTCTGTGCTCTCGGTGTGGCTGTTCCCCAGTGCTCTCGCGGACCTGGGTCTCGGCGGGAGGACGGCGGGTGTCCCGTGCTCCTCTGTGCGCCGTGCCGGGAGGCGCGGTGACCGTGTTCGCCTAGATCGCCCCGGTGTGATCGCCAGCCGCCTCTGAGAAGTTACAACTTCTCCGTTTTCAGTTGTCAGGCGTCCCGGGGACGACGCGGAGCCTGTGTGAGGGTCCTCTTGTTGGTCCCGTGGCCCTGGTGCCCTGGCCGCGCCCGCCAGCGCCCCCTCCGCGGTACCGGCCCTCCTTTCTTCCCTCACTTACTGATTTGTAACCACGTGGATCTGTGGATCTCTGTCTTGTCCGATGATTATAATTCTTCATTACTGTTGCCCGTCTGGGGCCCTGGCCGTCCGGGTCTGCTGGCGGGAGCCTCTCACACCGGCTCCTACGTCCCCTGGTGACGGCCCCACCTACCTTTGAGCCCCTGCGCTCCGTGGAATGAACGCCCTGTTTACGGCAGTCTGTTCCGGCCTCTGCCCCAGCCCTGGGGTCAGTCTCGTCTCCAGGGCGTCTGGATTCCTGTGGGGGCAGAGGGGTGCTGGGTGTGCACCTGCCGTGGGGAGACAAGGCAAGGAAGTGACGAGTGGCTGTCACACGTGCGCACGTACACGGCCGTGCGTGTGGAGACATCACCCGCACACGTCTGTGTCTGTGCCGTCTGCGCGTGTCGAAACCGGATCCCTTCGGTGACCCCCAGACGGTTGAGTGGCGCTGCCTAGGGAGGGGAGGGTGCGGAGCAGGGGTGATGCCGGCTGCGGGGCGGGTCCTCCTCCTCCCGGGCCCCTGAGGCCCGCTCCCACCCTGCCTGTCTCTCTGATTTGGAATAAGTCACTTTCTCTTTGTGAGTTCAGCGTTCTCATCGCAAGGATTGGGGTTTGAGTTAGACCGACCCAGACACCCCACCCCTCCCACGGACCACGGTGGACGTCCCTCCTCAGGCAAGGCCGCTGGTGACGTCCTGGCCTTTGTCCAGAGTCCTCAAGCTGGTTTGGCTCGCACAGCGCCGTGAGGGCACACTGGGGCGGTGGACGCACTCTGGGGGCCCTCGGGCGGCAGCCGGTCAGGGGTGTGCGGTGCAGATGGTGGCGTCCAGCCTGATGTTCTCTCCTGGGCTGAGTCATGTCTGCCTGGCCCCACGATCGTCCTCGGCCTGGGCTGCCAGCATCCCCCTGGAGCCGTGGGGGCAGGAGTGGGCACCACCACTGTCTCCTGCCTTGCCCTCCCTGGGGCAGCGCTGCGGTCTCTAAGCAACGCCGCCCTGGGGCTCCTGCCTCCCTGGAGCCTGGGGCCGTGCGGAGGCAGGCCCCCTGCCAGCGGGCCTTCTGGGCACTGCCAGGTGTGCCTCCAGGGGAGCGGAAGGTGGTTGGCAGCAGGATGGCCAGGCAGTGGGGAAGGCCCCGGCCAGCTCTCCTTCTGGACAGCCTGGCACCATGCTCTTCTTCCACCAGCCCCGCCTCCTCCAGGAAGCCTCCCCCTCCCTGCTGGCACCCCTTGCACGGCGGGCCTGAGGACAGCCAGCGCCTGTTTGCTGCTCTCTGTGTTGGGCGCGTTTCTGGTGGTGGCCTGGGTCCTGACCCTTGGCCTGGCAGAGTGCCCAGAGAAAGGCTCGTCATGTGTCCAGGGAGGGGACGGGGTCCCGGTGCTGCTGGGGTCTGTCACCCCCTTGGGTCCCGGAGGGGCGGGTGCAATCATGCCGGAAAGGTGGATGAACCAGAGTCCTGGTTGTGCAGGGGTGGGGGAGGAGGGCAGGGGAGGGCAGCAGGGTGGAGAGGAGCAAGGAAGCGCCACAGGCTGGGGCGTGGGCTCTGAGGGCCAGGTCCCCCGGGCTGTCAGCAGGGCCGGGTCTGGGTGGGGCGGAGGCAGGTCCCCGGCCTTTTTCCTGGTCTGTGCCCAGCCGGAGCACAAGGCCTCGAGGGCAGGGGGCTGTGGGTGCTGAGTGCTGTGTGCCCGTCACAGTGCAGGTCGGAGGTCTGGGGAGTGGAGACCCAGGGACGAACTCACTCCTTGCTTAGTCCCCCGAGGGCTGGACAGCTGCCCATTTTACCTTGGAGAACACAGACCCCTGCTCTCCATCCCTGGAGTCCCCTTCAGCTTGAGGGCCACCCCTGTCTAGAAAATACTACCCTTTCTCTGCTGCGAGCATGGTCAGCCGTGACCCAGGGATCTGCTGCCTCTGACAGCCCCAGGCCCCAGGAAGGAAGCCGCAGGCAGAGGTCATGTCCTGCTTGGGAGCCCGCCGGAGGCAGAGCTGGCCCTGCCCTGGCCCAGAGTCCAGGCCGCCTGAGCCCCGCCTGGAGCTGTGTCCGGGTGCGCTCTCCGGCCAGGGTCCAGGGGCGCCCCGCCATCCATCCGTTCTCTTCTCCAGGGCCCAGGGGCTTTGTCCTGGGGGCGGGTCCGAGTTGCTGGGGTGTTCCCTGGCACCCCTGCTTCCTTTGCTGCCCTAAAGGCAGGATCCGGGCAGCACAAGGACAGATGGCCCCCTCGGGCTGCTGGCGAGGAGCCTGGCGCCAGCCCCGGGGGCGCAGGGCCTGAGGAACTGGTGGCCTGAGGAAGCCGCTCGGCAGGGGACCTGCTTGGAAGGAGACCGTGTCCCCGTGGCCCCTGGCAGCTCCGAGGCCTTCTGGGCCATTCCTGGCCCTGCAGCCCGTCAGCACGACCCCCCTCCCCACCGCCCCTCCCGGTGGCCTTGCTGCCACTTCCGCACGCCCAGGCCACCGGCCACAACGGCCTTTGTCCAGCTCCGCCCTCCTCGTCTGGCTCCAGCGCTGCCCCCGCCTGCCCTCGCCCCTCAAGTGTCGGGGCTGAACTGACTGCGGGCGGGTGAGTGGGACCTCATGGCACAGCCTGGGCACAGGGCGCCCAGGGGAATGGAGTGTGTGCCCCCTGCCCCAGCCTCTTTCACCTCCTCTGGTGGGGCCTGGGCTCTCCCGTGTGCAGGCTGGCCCTCCCTTCCGGCCCAGTCCTCCCCGCGCCTGTTCAGACCCTGCTTGAGCTGCTTTCTCGAGGGTCCAAGCCCCCCAGGCCCCCGCAGCCGCCTGCGGGCGCCCTCGCCAGGGGACGTTATGGATGATTGCCAACAGATGCTCACGTCCCCGAGGCCGGGCCCGGGCCCACCCTGTTCACACTGGACCCAGTGCCCAGCGCGCTGTGCCTGCCTGGGGGCCTCAGGACAACATGGGGACTCTGGGGCCACCCTCTAGGCATCCGAAGGAAGTGCTGAGTCCCTGCCCGGGTCGCCGCTCCAGGCAGACACCCCCGCAGCCTGCCATCGACTCCGGACTCCTCTCTCTGGATGACGATCTCATTGGAATCTTAAAAATGAGGCTTTAACATTTTAGGATTACACGTATAGAAAGTTTGGGGGGGGGAAATGAGCCCTACATGGTTATTTGAGAAAAAAACCATGGCCCCATTTTCCTCTCCCGGCACCTGCTGCTTCACGCCGCCGGGTCTTCGGGTGACTCGTCTCTGGATGACGCTTGTTCACTGCTTCCTCGTGTTTGCAACGGTTAGACTGTTTGCCGTGCAAGACGAGGAGTGAAGCGTCCTTTCTCACGTGTGCTTGACCTCACACGCACAAGCAGGCATGCACACACGGGAACACACACGCACACACACTGGCACGCGCGCGCGCACACACACACACACACACACACACACTGGCACGCACTCCAGCATGCACGCCGCCCCCCAGCGCACCTCCGCGCCGACTCTCTGGCGGACAGCTGAGGCCTTTTCTAACTGCTGCTGCTGCAGGCTGAGCCTTGTCGTGACCTGGGTCTGGCCTTGTTTCTCCTTCACTGTGTTTCCCCGGGGCTCGGTTGTGTCCAGACGCGTGGTCGTGATGGCACCTTCCCGATGAAGTCTCTCTGGGACCTTCTGCTGCCCCGTCAGCCAGTTGACCCCCTGACCCCCGGCCCAGCTTGCCCCCTGCGCCTCTGTCCAGTGCCCCAGGACCTTTGCTCGTGTCGCAGGCAGTCATGGCTGTTTTCCTGTGTTCTCCGTCTTAGGTGGAGTGTGGGCTCTTGTTCCCTCCCGGGAAGGGAAAGAAGGGCCTGCGCCGTGTCAGGAAGTGTCTGCTGTGCCCTCAGGTGGCCTCTGTGGTTTCGGGCTCAGTCCTCCTGGCCCCTGCGTGCTGCCCCGCCGCGCGGCATGGCGCTCCACTCGGTTGCCCTGGGTTTCTGAGTCGCTCACCCCCTTCCCCTGGTTTCCCCCCGACTCCCGTCCCTCAGGTGCAGGAGCGGACCCGTCCTGGTCCCCGGTCCCGCTCTGTCTGTTGTTCCGCTTCCCGGGCGGGCATCTCCCACACTGTCCTGGCACCTTTCCACCCAGCACTGCACTTGGCGCCATGGTGTCCTCAGCGCCGCAGAGAGGGTCCCTGTCTACAGGGATGGTGACAGGGGCTGCGGGGCCTGGATTTGCTCTCAGCGAGGCCACGTGGGGAGGTCACGGGCACTGGGGTTGCCCTGGGAGATCCAGCACCCTTCTCTGCCAGCTGCGTGGCCTCGGGTGCCTTACCTTCTGGGCCTCAGTGCCCTTGTCTGCAGCCTGGGCAGTGGTGGGACGTCCTCCCAGCTGCTCTGAGGACGGCGTGCAGGCCCGTGGGGGCAGGCAGGGAAGGGTGAGCCCTCCTGGTGGTCTGGGCACCAGCCATGTTCTCTGGATGCCATGCTGCTCTTCCCAGTGCCGCTTCCTCCAGGCTGTGTCCCCGTGTGTCCACAGCCAGCGTGCTCTGTGCAGCCTGGACCGTCAGGTGCCCGGCTTCTCATGCCGAGGCCTCTCCCCCAGGCCGGGGGGCACCCCTGCGTCCTCTCCCCACACCGAGACCCCTTTCCCAGGCCAGGGGGCACCCCGGCATCCTCTCCCCACGCTGAGGCCTCTCCCCCAGGCCGGGGGCACCCATGCATCCTCTCCCCACGCGGAGGCTACTCCCCCAGGCTGGGGGGCACCCCTGCGTCCTCTCTCCACACTGAGGCCTCTCCTGCAGGCCCGGGGGCATCCCTGCGTCCTCTTTTGCTGCTGGCTCCTCCCTCCGTGGGCCTATCTCCCCTTGTGGGGCCTCCAGGAAGTGAAGTCCAGCGGAGACCTGGCAGGCGTCTGGGGTCCGAGGCAGCGGCTCCTTGGAGCGTGTGTGGGGTCCCCAGGGCCCCTCTCTGGCAGCTGCCCTGCGGGGCCAGACTTCGTCATCTGCGTCACAGCTGTGAGAACCCGTGTGTCTGCTGAGCCCGCTGACTTACCGGGAGCCGGGTAGCCCCTCCTCCCGCTGAACTGTCCGGTTTGGGCAAATGCAGTTACGTTTCATAAAGTGACGCCATGTATTTAGCAGGTGCCAGATTTACTGTTATTCTAAAGTGAATTAATAAACATGATCTCTAAAACTGTTTTAATTTCTAGCGCAGGAAGTTCTGGTAGACATCCTCCCGTAAGGCAGAGCTCTGCGGGGTGCGGGCAGTCCTGGCCGCGGGGGGCCCTGGCTGGCCGGCGGCTCGGGCAGCTCGCAGGTCACGGTCCTGCCCTCTCCCGCGGGCTTTCGTCGGGGCCGTTGAGTAGGGGCTGCGATGTGCGGGGAGCGCGGCCCGGCCTGCTGGGAGCGTCTGCGTGCTCCATCAGTGTGCGGACCTCCGGGAAGCTGATGCCGCTGGAGGGTCCTGGGGGGGGGGGGGGGGGTTCACGTCTGCAGCTGTCCCCTCCGCTGTCCTGGAGCTGGGGTTCACCGAAGGAGCAGATCGGGCGGGCAGGGTGCCGAGGCCCCGCGGCCAGACGGCCTGTGTCGTGTTCAGGCGGAGGTACAGGTTCTGAGAGTCATGCGAACGTGTGTGTAGTGCGTGTGTGCTCCCCGCGGGCCCGGGAGCCAGTGCCTCGCGTCCCCCTGACCTCACAGGTGGGGACGCAGAACCCGCAGAGGGCCAGGGTCCCGTCCGAGCCGCATCAGCAGCACGTGTTGAGGTGGGTCCCCCAGCAGCCGGCCCGCAGCCCTCCCGCCTCTCGTGGGGCCCGGGACTGAGCGGGGGCCCGAGGCCGGGGCACAGGTCCGTGGGCGCTCAGCTCAGCAGGGCTGGGCCTGCGCGGGGGACAGGTTACTCCTCATGAGGACAGAGGGACCCACGTGCACCTGGAAGGGGCTTGCTGGGCCCCCTGACCCCGGACTGGGAGGAGCCTGGCTGAGCTGAGACCTGGGTGCGGGGCCACCAGGGGTGGGGACGACGTGCAGCCAGGCTGGTGGGCCGGGCGGGCAGGGGCCTGGGCGACCTTGACTCTGAGCCCTAACTGCTCTCCTCCCTCCTGACCTGCTTTTTGTCTTCTCCAGCTCCGTGGGAAGGCAGTGGCCCCGCGCTCTGTGAAAAGATGTCCTGTGGATCAATCGCTGGCAGTGGTGGCCTGGGGAGCCAGAGCCCTTTTGGGGGACCCTCCAGACAAGTCTGTCAGCCCCTAGGTAATGACAGCGGCTCTCAACATGGGGGAGGTGGCAGGGGGTGGCAGTGGGTGGGTCTCTGCGGTGTCACAGGGGTGGCGGGGGTCGGCGGGCTGTGGGGCAGTGCTGCCTGTGGCCAGGGGCCAGGGCAGGGTGCTGCTGTTGGACAGGGTTGGCACCAGGAGAGACCGAGCTGGGAGAGGCGGCCCGCCCCGGAGGCAGACCTGGTGTCGCCCCAGGCTGTCACTCAGCTGGTGTGTCGGGGGTCCCCGGGGTAACTGGCCAACGGCCGAGTGGATGGATGACCTAGTCTGGTCTTCCTAATGACAGTGTGGTGCAGGTGTAATGTTGCAAAACCTGGGGGAGGAAACAGGCTGAGTAGGGTCAGGAGGCTCCATGCAGCCGGTGCCGGGCAGAGCAGGGACCCCCTTCCAGGACCCCCCAGTCCCCTCGCGCCGGCCCAGCCCCGCCTCACTCCCAACGCTGTGGTCCCGGCTTCCTTGCTTTTCTTCCTAGTTTTGCTGACGTGTGTGTGTGTGTGTGTGTGTGTGTGTGTGTGTGTGTGTCCCCGTCTCTACAGGGCCCCTTGCTGGCTTCGCGCGGCCCGGAACGTTGTTCATGGACCTGTGCGATTTGTATCGCTCTGCAGTTTGCTGGCTCTGCTCCTGAGCCCTGGCGTCAAATGGAGCTGTCGCTGTGGCGTCCTGCCCCGTGGTCGCGCGGGCCACTGCGGCCGCCGGTCTGGGCGCTGTCTCGCAGCAGGTGCTGCCCTGGGCCCCGCCCTCGTCACCGTGCGTGGCCGCCGGTGGTAACGGTGACTGCAGAGCGACGGTGGGGATAGTCTTGCCTTTAATTTCCATTTCTCTGGTGACCAGCGGGATGGATCCGTGTCGTCTCCAGCTGGTCACTCTGCGTACTCTCCCGAGCCTGCCGTGTTCTTGCTGATCTGGGAGGGTCCCTCCCGCGTTCCGGACGGGACCGCCACCACCTTGCCCTGCGCATCCCTGCCGGGCTTGGGCCGCTTCTCGCTGTGGGGCTGCGGGCGGGCGTGGGCGGAGCGCCTGCCAGGGGCCTCCGTGCGCTTGGTGGCTTTGTTCGGTGGGACAAATCTTGGCGCGAGCTGGTGCCGCCTGCTTCCTTCCCCGGGAGCCGCTGTGATTGGTTCCCGGTGTTCACGGCGAGGGGCGTGTGTGGGGGAGGGGCCGCGAGGCTGCTCTCTCATGGAAGACGCCCTCCCTTCCCGCAGCCCCGCGGAGCCAGAGCGCCGTGGCCGTGTCCACGTGGGCCGGTCGGTCAGGCGGTCTCTTCTGTGCACAGTTCCACCGTAGTTTTGAGAGTTGCAGTTTTTGATATTTTTGCTGTAAGTTGCTGTACTCGTTTTCCCTCAGACATGGCGTGGGTGTTTCTGGCCCTTTGTTCTTGAGTGTAAACTTTAGACACTGCCTCCCCCCCCCCCCCCCCCCCCCCCCCCCCGCCCCTGCACCTGACCGCGGGCCCGGAGTGTGGCGGGGCCGCCGTGCACCTGCTGCCCTAACCTGGCGCCTTCATCGCCCGTGGCTTCCGGTCCACAAGTGTGTGTGCCGTTCTCCTTCTAGGATCTTCTTTCGTATCGTTCACTGGTCTTACAACTTTAACTGTGATGATCTTGCGTATCTTTTATGAAGTTTGCTTTAACAAAGAAAACGTATTTTCGCTGCTGTGATGGGCGATACCGTTGTGAACGTTACGTGTTCCAAATCCTTGTTGCCGGTTCAGGTTCACAGTAAGTGGTTTTAAAACAGCAGAGCCCAGAGATTTTATTTACTTTTAAAATGCCTGAATTTTAAACTTTCTAAATATGGACAATTTAGGGGCGCCTGGGGGGCTCAGTCGGTTGAGTGTCCGACATGATCTCACAGGTCGAGCTGCGCATCGGGCTCTGTGCTGATGGCTCGGAGCCTGGAGCTGCTTCGGGTTCTGTGTCTCCCTCTCTCTGCCCCTCCCCTGCTCATGATCTATCTCTGTCTCTCAAAAATAAATAAACGTTAAAAAATTAAAAAGAAATATGGACAGTTTATAGAAAAGTGGGCATTCATTGCCTGGGTGGCTCTGTTGAACGTCTGATTCTCGATTTTGGATCAGGTCATGGTCTCAGGGTCAGGAGACTGAATCCTGCGTCAGGCTCCGAGCTCACAGCACAGAGCCTGCTCGGGATTCTCTCTCGTCCTCTCTGCCCCTCCTCTGCTTGTGTGCACGCTCGCTCCCTCTCAGAAAAAAGAAAGAGAAAAAGAAAGAACAGACGAAATGATGTCATGAGCCCCAGGGCTGCCCAGGCCACCTCATCGGGTGTCTGCCCGGGGCCGGTCCAGCCCCTCGTGCCCTGCGGCTGCCCTCATGTCACTGTGTGGTGATCCCGGACACCCGCGAATCATGGACGTGTCCATGTGCCTCTGGGGGGAGGGACTCTGCGCGCCGTGGGAGCGCCCCGGACTGCCCGGTCGGATGCGCCCCGCTGGCCCCGGCCGCTCAGTGGCTCCACGCCGTGAAGCGGGACCCTGGGGAGACCCCGCGTGCCGGCAGCCCTTCCGAGTCTCTGGGAAGCTGAACTTCTTCTTCATCATTTTGGTCTTTTCTGCCTCGAAGTTAATTTCTTGAAGAAATCCCACTTTTTCTGCGGAGTGTAATTGGTTTTGCCCACCGACTTTCTATGCTGCCGTTTCCCCAGACTCCTTCCGTTGACTGTAAGGACTTGTGGCATCCTGTTTCCTGTCCGGACGGCGTCGTTTGTAAATAGTGACGTTTCTCCTCTTCGTCCCCAGTGCGTCCGCTCTTCTGGCCCCTGAGCTGCCCGGAGCCTCCGGGACACGAGTGTCCGCGCGCCCTGGGAGTCTGGAGGCGCGGGACCGTGTGCTCCCTGAGCGTGTCTGCATTTTGCTGTAAGAGCACCCGGCGTGGTGCCCCCTTTGGGGAGCGCTTCCCGAGGGGCACGCCGTGTCTCCGCGCATCAGCCAGCCTGGGCTCTCTGCTTCCTCTGGGGTCACTTTGTTCCTACGTCTGCGTCACGTGAAGCGTGGACAGCGGCTGCTGCCCGGCCGGTCCGTCTGCCCTGCCCCCACCGGCCCCCGGGACGCGGGACCCCTACGGCCCTGCGAGGCCCAGAGGCTGGGGACGCACTCCTGCCGCGGCTGCTGCTTTGCGCCCAGTCACCGCATCTGAATCACGTTCTCTCTGTTTTTTATTCCCAGTGGAGTGTATCTGTACCTTCCTTGTTTTCTTCTTCTGTGATCTGTTTTGACCGAGGCTCGGCGGTTTTGTCTCTGACAAAGGGACTTTCTTCACACCTTCTAGACCTGCGTCCGTCCGCGGCGTGCTCGGTCTCCACCCCGTCTTCACTGTTCTCTTCCCCCCTCGCGAGGCCGGTGCTGTTGCTCTGACCCTGAGCTGCATGTCCGCCTCAGTCGTATTTAGCTTTTCTTCTTTTCTAATAAAGCCACTTAAGATTATAGACGTCCAGGTAATTGCTGCTTTAGTTGAGTGACGTTTAAAAGTATTTTTAAATTTGACTTCGGTTGTGTTTTCTTATTTCCATCATGATTCCTTCTTTGATTCAGGATTTGTTTCAAAGTGTGCTTCATCGTTTCCGAGTACACGTATTTGTTTTCTAGCTGTTTTAAAAAACGATTTCTACTTCATTGCATTTTTGCCAAAAAAGGGTCTACATTGTCCTGATGCTGACGGTTGTTGGGACCGGGCTGCTCTGTCTGCGGGGTCGGCGGAGACCCCGTGTGCAGGAGGGGCTGCCGCCCCCGGACCCGCTGTGCTCTGCGCCGGAGCCCGTGCGCCCCTGGGGGGTCCTGCAGGGCGTGGGGTGGCCTCTTCCTGAGCGGCAGTGGCAAGCCGCCGGCGGATGACTGACATGGAAGAACCCACTTCAGTCGAGGGAAAACCCAGCACTCCTCACGCAGCAGGCTAGCTCGCCTGGGGGAGAGAGATGGACTTGAAGGGGACCGCAGCCGCCGTGGGGCCGCGGTGCAGCGGCTTGCTCCCGAGGGGAGGGCACTCCTGCCCCCGGACCTGCCGCCCTCCCTCTCCTGGCCCGGCGCCCCCTCTCCCTGGACGGCTGGGAACTCACCGACCTGGGGGGGGCTGCAGTGCCGGCGGGCAGAGAACCTGCCGAGGGGGCCGGCGAGTGGGGGCGCATCCAGGTCGGGCCGTGAAGGTCGCTGGGCCGCCTCTGCGCATATGCACACGCGGCGGCGGGTGTGCTGAGGGGGCGGAGCCGTGTCCGGGGTCTTCTGACCGCACGCCCCGCCCCCACGGCCACAGCGTTCACCTCCAGATGCTGCCGTCACAGATGGTCCTTACGTTCACGGGCTTCTCCCCGTAACAGTGGTTGTCTCTGGACCCCTCGAAGTTCAAGGGCCACGCGATTCTGGAGGCCAGACCACGTGGGCCCCCCACAGGAGTAAGCAGGAGGAGGTGGGCAGGCCCGGACTGGCCGTGACCAGATGCCCGCATGGCGAGGTCATCGGCTGGTGCTGGGGGCCGCCAGCTGGGCCTCTGGTCTCCCCGCCCCACAGGAGGGGCTCTGGGGGGTCTGCTGCCAGCGTGCCTCTTCCTTACACACTGTTGTCTGGGCACGAGCACCTGCAGGGGCGCCTGGCACGGGTCTGGGGAGAGGCCCCGCCCCGCAGGCTGCCCGCGGCGCCCTTCGGGAAGAGGGGGCGTGAGAGATGGGCCCTGCGCTGGCGGCTCACAGCCAGTCCCACGGGGATGCCTGCGTGGAGGCCCTTGGCCCTGCCGCTCTCACACGTGCCCTGACCATCCGGGGCTGCATCCACCTCCCCAGACGCGGAGGAGAGTTCCCTCGCTGTGACTCGGGAACCTGCTTTGCCGCAGTGCTCTGTGCCTCGGAGCCTCCCCCCGCCGGCTGCCGCCCTGCTGTCCCCCATCCTTCCCCCGGTGGCGCTGGGGCCAGGGCTGGGGCCACCTTCCCGGAGTGGCGGGAGCTCCACCCCAGGGGGGCCCGTGGGCCGCCTGCATGCACTGGGTCCTTGCTGCCTGGAGACCTCTCCCCCTCCAGGTGGGGTCCCAGCGGGACCACTTGGTACAGTCTTCTGTCCCTGTCACGCTGGGCTGCAGTGTCCCCCCTGGCCCCCCTCCGCAGAGGGACATAGTGTCTTTTGCTGTCCCTCCTCTGTGGAGATGCAAGTCCAAGGCCTTTTCCGGGAAGGAGCTGCCCTTTCAGGAGCTCCGAGCTGGGACTGGCCCAGAGCTGGCCGTGTCCTTGGGTTCCAGAGCGGCGGATGGCGTGGTCAGGTCAGCCGGCACCTTCTAGAGCTGGCTCCTTGGAAACTGCCTTTTCGAGAGAGCTCCAGAGAGAGCAGGGTCACGCAGACGGCCCCAGGCTCTGGTCTGCGTGACCCAGCCGGCACGCGCCCCTCCGCTGACTCAGGTGCCACAGATTGACAGGCACAAGTCTCAGGCGTAGGGATGTTTTAGAAGCTGTGTCTTCGGGTTGACAGATTCCAGCGAAACGCGTCCAGGCAGTGTTTCTGAGCCGCCGAGAATTACCGAGGAGGAAATGAAGCGTCTCCTCTGGGGGCCCAGCCCCGTCCCGGGACCCTGCAGGGGGCGGGGGCGGAGGAAGCTGCCCAGGTGCCCGGGGCCGCTGCCCCTCAACTCCGCAGCCTGGGGAGCGTCCCATGCTCGGGTGCTGTGGAGTTTCCGTGCATCGTTTGTTGCAGACCCCTTGAAGGCCTGGCCCGGTCCGTAGGCCACACCTGAAGGTCCAGCCCGAGGGGATTTTGTCTTTGTTTGTGGTCACCTTTTAGAGTAATTGTGGTTCAAAGAAAGATCTGGAACATTTAAAGTATTGATCTCAGTGCTGGCCTCCAGCAGAGGGTGGAGCAGTCTGGGAGGGCTTCTTGGAGGAGGTGGGGCTGAATGGAGCTGCTTGGTGTGGATGCTTGGAGGGCTCAGGGCACCTGCTGTCCCATGTGGGGGCCTTGCTCTGGCAGCAGCGTCTGGGTCACCCTGTGGGCGGGCGAGGTGTAACTGTGACTGTCCCTTGCTGTCTGTAGAGTGCGCTAAATGTTGGACCGAGTATGGAATCCGCCATTTCCCCTGCCCTTCTCCAGAGAGCAGCCCGCAGGACCCCTGTGTGGGCAAGGACGGGGAAGGTGATCTGGGGTCAACGGGCACACCCAGAGGCCCAGGGGCCAGGAAGCGAGGTACTTCCGCTCGGGGGCTGGGGCTGGGGGGTTCCAGGCGCCCAGAGATGCCAGGTGCCAAGGAGGGAGGGCCGGCAGGCGGGCGCTAGGCGAGGTGGCCTGGGGCGGCCTGGGGTTCTGGTTGGTCTGTTCCTCGCCCCCACTAGCCTTTCCCTTCCCCAGGGACGGCAGATGACGCGGCCGGCTGGACCGTGGCAGAGGGGTGTCGTGTGATGACTCATGCCCGTCAGGGCCCCGTGGGATGCGGGATGAGGCTCAGCCCTGTGGGGCTGGGCCCATGGCCCCTTCACTCGGGAGCCTGGGTTCTCCCCACAGGGGGCGCTGGTGAGGGAGAGCGGGTCCCTGGCGTTCGCTGCGTGAGGGCAGGGGCTGTGGGCCTCTGTGGAGGCTGCCTTCCAGTTGGTGGGGACCCGGAGGGAGGCAGGCAGGGGGCTGTGCTCCGCACGTCCGGGAATCCCGTGGTCTGCTTGGGGAGCTGCGTCCTCGGCCCTACAGGTGCCCCCTGCCCCCCGCAGGCACATGCTGGCTGGTGACAAAGCTCCCAGGGGGCCAGAGGCCCGAGGACCTGGCAGTGTTTGCAGCCCCGGCCCCGGGACCCCTGTGCGCCAGGGACCGAGGCTGCTCCCTGGGGCTCTCACGGCCGGGCGGGAGTGCGTGTCTGTGGTGACACCGTCCCTCAGTAAAGGAGGCCTGGGGACAGCCCTGGCAGAGGCCTTGTCGCTGTGGACAGGGCCTGCCCCTGCCCGTCTCCTTTCTTGGCTCTGGACAATGGCCGTCCGAGGTGGCCCTTTCTGGAGATGCGCCCCATAGCCCAGAAGTGAAGCCCCTTGCGTGTGGTGCCCGGTCAGACCCGTGGGCACCCACAGGGAGGGGCGGCAGTGTCCTGACGCCGGAGCCGGAGAGGAGGCGCCCTGGGGGCACCCTGCTGGCCCAGGGCCTGACACACCGCCCTTTGGTGCCGTTCCAGGGCCGGGGGTCGCCCCCGAAGGCATTGGGACACCAGCGCCCACCTCACCACCCCCTGCCGACCTGAGGAGGGACTCTGCCGGCAGGGCCCACGGCCAGCTGGCAGGGCCCAGTGCCACGCGGGCCAAGAAGAGGAAGCCCAACTTCTGCCCACAGGAGACGGAGGTCCTGGTGTCCAAGGTCAGCAAGCACCACCAGCTGCTCTTTGGCACGGGGCTGCCGAGGGCCGAGCCGACGCGCAGGTACCGCGTGTGGAGCCGCATCCTGCAGGCCGTCAACGCCCTGGGCTACTGCCGCCGCGACGTCGTGGACCTCAAGCACAAGTGGAGGGACCTGCGCGCGGTCGTGCGGCGCAAGCTGGGCGCCCTCCGCCACGTGGCGCACGGTCCCGGGCGGCTCCGGGCCTCGGCCCTCACGCCCGTGGAGCAGGTGGTGGCCAGGACCTTCTCCTGCCAGGCCCCGCCCCCCGACGGCCTCGGCCTGGAGCCGCTCAGAGGTGAGTGCCTCGCCCGGCCATCCGGCCAGCAGGGAGCGCAGGCCCTCCTCCCCTCCTCTCTGCTTCCCCATGCACTGCCTCCTGTGGCTCCGCCCCTGCACCTGCCGGGACAGCCTTCTGAATGTCCAGGCACGGCAGGTGAACGCGCCTCAGCCCTGCCCCCCGCGGCTGCAGAGGTGGGAGCACGTCTTCCCCCGAGGATCTGCCTCCCGCCCCCGGGCCATGGCCCCCGGGGAGAAACGGGGTTCCCGTAGCTGCCCCGTGTTCCTGCACACACCTGAAATTCGCGAGTTCCGTGCGCTCTCCCCATGTCACCGGCTGTCCTTCCTTTGCTCTCCTGTCCCATCCGGAGCTCCCAGCCTGTGCATGAAATCAAGCACCCCTGCCCGCTTTCTGGTTTGCGACCAGGTGGCAAAGTTGGGATTTGGCGTAATGTCCAGCCTCGTGTCAGGATGTGGGGCGGGGGGCACCTGGTGCTCTCTGGGGCGTGCTGCTCTGTGGGGGTCTCTTCCTGGAGGCTCCTGTCAGGCACCGGGGATCAGGGGGTCCGTGGAGGTCCAGTGGGCTGTCAGGGAGTCTGGTGGGCAGGGCCCAGACAGGTGCAGGTCACGGGGACACGCACAGCAGTGGGGCACGGGGCTGCTGGGTGGGGCTTTGTGGGGAGGGAGAAGGGACAGGCGTATGAGGGAGGCGTGGGGGGTGCGGATCATTTGTGCGTGCCTCCTCGGTCATCAGAGGGTGCTGGCATTAGGTCCTGAGGACCGTGTCTGAGTCCTCGCCTGGTCTGTGACTCTGAAACAGGGCAGAAAACTTACAAAGAATGTCCGAAACAAAACAGAAGCAAACACGTGTTTGTGCAGCAGACAGGACAGGCTTTGCCTCCGTTCTCCCACGCCAGCCCCACGCTTGGTGACAGCGTCTCTGCCAGTGGTGGGCAAGGCGGTGATCTGGGTGCCGCTGCCTGTGGTCTCCCCAGTGGCACCTGCTGGCCTTGAAGCTGTGTGTCCTGCCTGCGTGTTTGCTGGGGCCACGAAGCAGCGGGACCCTGAGACTGAGGGCCGCCTGCTCCACACCGTGGGGCGCACCCCTCCGTGGCGTGCTGTGGTCAGCGGGGGTGCCCAGCCTGCTCCATACCACGGAGCACACCCCTCCGTGGCGTGCTGTGGTCAGCGGGGGTGACTGGCAAACCTGTGCCTCCCTCGTGGTTCCTGAGTTCCTCCAGGATGGACCCTGACGCACGCTTGCCTCCCTCCTCCAGGAGCAGAGTGCTGCCCCCACCCTGAGCTCAGGGCCACCTCCTCCCTGGTCCTGCCGACCCTGAGCCCGCTCACAGCCTTGCAGCCCTGTTCTGGCCCCGGCCCCAGCAGACTGAGCTCTGCCTGGTCCCTGGGGCCTCTCTCTGCCTCCTGGGTCTCCTGTGAGGGGGGTGCGGGGTGGGGTGCTGGTGCAGTTGGTGAGGATGGACCTGGTGCACACCTTCCTCACTTCCTTCCCCTGCCCTCCAGCGCCTCATCTCCAGCGCCCCCTCTCCACCAGGTCCCTGTTGCAGGCCCCCCGGGTGGGGCTGCTCCCAGCAGTCCCTGCGGCTCCCAGCGCCCGGCTTTCCCATGGTTGTCCGCACGTCGTCCTCACGAGGCACAGTGACTGGCCACAGACCTGCGTTTCCGGGAGTTTTCGAGCATGTATGAGGCTCCAAGGTGTGGCCCAGGCGCAGGTGCGGCCGGCCTCGCTCCCCCACCCCCCCCACCCAGGGCCACCCCACCTCCTGCCCAGACTTGGATCTGGTCACGGGGCCCTTCTTCCCCAGAGCACTTTGCAGGGCTGTTGCTGCAGGGCAAGGAGAAAATCTCTGGGAGAAACACGGAATTGCAGAGTACGGGAGTCCTCGGCGTCACTCCCGAGATCCGGCGCTGCCCCTGCCTGTCCCAGGAGCCCAGCCCTTCCCTGCGTCCCCCTCGGTGCCCTCAGCATGGGCTCTGGCAGAGTAGACCCAGGGAGCGGAGCGTCCCGTGATGCCCGAACCTTGTGGCTCCGGTCTGCTCTTAGAGCACCTCAGGTCCAGCCAGCAGAAGTGGCCTGGGGCTGGCCAGGGGGTGTCCCTGTGCTCCTGCCCCAGCCGCACTCTGGGATGTGGGGTGCACTTGCTGTGGCGCCCTGTGCTATGGAGCTGGGATGTGCATGAGGCTCAAATGCGGGACACCCTCAGGGGACTGGTCCCCCAGCTGTCACCACTCTCTGCTCCCAGGGTATGGGGCCCCGTGGGGTGGGAGCTGGGCGGGCACTGGTGACCCCTGGGTTCCACAGAAATCAGCAGCTGCTCAG
>PJEM01015713.1:0-28859 GCA_004023845.1 Helogale parvula | reverse complement strand
TTTTTCATACTTATTTCCTGCTGAAGTGGACAATGAGATTATTCTTTTTTAAAAATTTTTTAATCTTTATTTATTTTTGAAAGAGAGAGAGAGAGCACAAGTGGGGGAGAGGGAGAGAGAGGGAGACACAGAATCCAAAGCAGGCTCCGGGCTCTGAGCTGTCAGCACAGTGCCTGATGCAGGGCTTGAACTCACAAACTGTGAGATCATGTAAAGTTGGCCACCCAACCAACTGAGCCACCAGGTGCCCTGAGATTATTTTTAATTATAGAATCTTCTAAATGTTTCATGTGATTCTTTACGGGTTTCTGGGCAAGACTGTCATTTGGAGACAGACAGCTGTAAGGTGAGTTACGTCTTTGTATGCAATTTACAGATGAACAGATATGAAAATAACAGCTGATTTAATTTGTTAAATTATAGAATAAGTTTGGAAGTAGAGTTAGCACACCAACTTAACCATCCCTGGTGACACCAATATATAAACAGAACTATTTGGATCTGCAGAAAAATGTGAAGCCGACAGTAAGAGGAGGAGGTCACACTGACCGCTTCCCTGAATTCTTCTTTTGGCCATTCCTTGTTAGATGCTAAAAATCCATACTGAGTTACCATATAATCTTTTCTTTCCTCAGTAAGTAAGGATTTCACATGTATTGGCTACGGGCTATGATACCAGGTTTGTATTCCCTCATGTGAATGAAGAGGGATAGAAGTAGAATAGGGAAGTAACAGGGAAATAAAAGTAAATACATTTTATAACCTAGATTTAGCCTGTTGTGATATCAATTATTTCTGTCAGTCTACCATGTTGAAGTTATATGCTTAGGACAATAGAATTTAATCAAAAGAGTAATATTTTGGAAGACTTTTTTGGTTATCTTGGTTTTATTACAGAATTTTGTGACTTGGAGATATTCAACTTCTTTTTGTCTCAGAATCACCTTTCCTAAGTCCTAAGAAATTCAGAGGGTTATATAAATAAAATAATTCTGATTACATTACCAATCTTGACAGTTGAACTACTAACAATATTACCTTTTAGCTCTTCATATTTTATCAGCAAAAGTTGTTCCATTGAAAATGGATTCCGTTTTTTTTTTTCAGTTGTTTTAAAACCCGATGCTTTAGGGATAAAACACCAGTAGTTCTTGTCTTGAGAAACGAAGAGCTGTCTTGGGCTCGTTAATTTATCCCTAGTACATAACAGCAGCCATATGAGAATTTCTCAGCAGCCACAGTCCGAATTGGCTCATAGCAACAGGCCTGTCGTCAGCGTGATGGACTGTGTGCAGCTTCTGTGAGGTGCTAGGAGGGGGCGTGCACCTCATGTGCCTTTTCTTACTCTCTTGATGCCTGGAGAGATCGCTATTCAAAATGAAAAGTTTATGTACTTACGTTAGTTCCAAGTACATAAAAACTTACTGTTCGTGTAGGTTTATATGCCATATTCTTAAATACATGATCTCACTTAGTTCTCATACCAACTCTATAAAGGAGGTGTCTATTTTCTGTTTTTGAAGAAAAGAAAATTGATCTTGGACAGATTACCAAAATCACATAGTTTTTATGAGATTGCTCTCAATTCAGTTTTTTCTGATTCCAGTGTCCGGGCTTTCCCAGCCCAATTTTGAGAAGAAAAAAGTCATAAGATTACCCAAACCCCACCTGTTATATCTGGCTCCTGAACTCATCAAATCCAGAGTGTAATTTTGATCATCAAAGAGGTTCATGATCATTTTGGTATAAAATAGACAAACTTCATAATTATTAAGATAAAAGTAATTATTAAGATAATACTTTCTAGAGAATTACTATGAAGACTGTCTCATTTTATTTCACCAAACTTATAGGGCACACCTATATATAGACATTATGCCAATCCATGAAGATATGAGCATGAATAAGATTCACAGCCCCTACCCTTCATCTCATATCATCATGGTAGAGATATAGATGAAATAAGACCTATAATCACTCAAAATGTTTAATACCATTCAAAATGTTTGATAACTATACTGAACAAGCACCAACCAATCAGAACATGACTGGTTATATATAGCTGGTGTGGCTGAAACTCATGCTTATTGCCTGTCAGCTTTAAGTATAATAATGTAATTAATACTCAATTAGAGATATGTGGGAACACAGGTGGAGAGGGGTGGAGGGAAGGGATGAAGGTGACCATGAACAACCTGAAAATAGAGATGACGTATGATCATAACCTTGAAGGATAAGTGGGAGTTTTCTACTGGACAAAAGAGGACAGAGCCTTTTAGGCAGAGGAAACAACTATATCGAGCAAGGGCTGTATATGAGGTATGTAAGATAGTCACATTTGTAGAATCAGAGTGGAATAGTGGTTTTAGGGGCTGGGAATGGGGGGTTACTAATCAACAAGTATAAAGTTTCAGTTAAGCAGGATGAATAAATTCTTGAGATCTGCTATACAACATTGTCCCTATAGTTAACAACAGATCCCACATTAAGTGCTCTTACAGCAATAAAATTAAATTAAACATAAATAAATAAACAAGCAAACAAACTAAGGCTAGGCAACATTGAGAAATGCCTAGCAGCTGTGGTTAGCTTACGGGGTTCCTGGGGAGTAGTGGCTACAGATGATGGTAGAAAGTCATTTTAGACCAGATCATGAAGCTAAGCTAAGAATTTTCTACTTTTCTTCCCTGGGTATCAAAGAACCTAAACAATTAATCTTTGCTTGAGATAATTTTGGTTGTATTATAGAAAATATGCTAATGGTAGAAGGCCATGCAGAGGCTATATTAATAATTTAGGAGAGAGGTACGATGTGAATCTATACTGGTATTGTTATAAAGAGAAGGAGATGGATGTAGGAGACACTGTATGTATTGGTTGATTGACTATATTGAGGTGGGAAAGAACAAATCAAGAATACATTCTTGAGCAACTTTATTGGTTTTACCTGACATAGTACAAGCAGATGGAGATAACACATCCAGTATGTTTGGAAAGTGAGCGAGATAATGATCTTGCTTTCATACGTAATATGTCATGCAGAACACCGAGATGGACTAGCCAGACAGACAATTGGAAATGTAGATGACTAACAGTGCTTGTTCTATGCTACACACACACACACACACACACACACACACACACACACTTACTTGACAGACAACTCACAATCTTAGGAAGAAATACTTTGAAACTAAAATATGTTAACTACTCCTCCTTTAGGAAAACAATTTGTTTTAGTTTTATGGTTTGAGTCAATTTATAGATTGGATATCATAATTTATAAATATCAAAATGTATTCAAAATCTGTTTTGCTTATTTTGATATGTTATTGTGCTGCTAAGTCTGAGGTTAGATCTTGATTGCCCTGTACGTAAGTTTGATTTGCAAATATCCCTCACACAGGTTTTTTATTATTTTGTTTTAGTGAATTCCAAGATTGCATGCTGTTGTACAACAACGAACTGCACATAGAACCCCGAAGCTGATTTGGCAAATGGCAACTGAGGGTTTTCCTCGGTGTTCCTAGACAGCCTGAATTGGCCCACATCTACAGTAATGGCAGTGAGTCTTTATATCACTGAGCAATACAGTAATTAAACAACTCCCTCACATGCTTTTTAAACGGATTGACATATGCCTGTAACATATTATGTGACCAGTGTTTCAAGTCACACTGAAATCATATTCTGTTTCTGTTTGGTTACCTGCTCTTACCACTCTCCCCAAGGGAAGAATGACTACAAGGATAATTAATTTGTTTGGGGCACATTCTCATCTACTAGTGTCACTGCTAAATCCTTAAGCTAACTCTGCTTTCCCAAAGGCTACCATTGAAGTATTTCACTCAGACCTGACCTTTGCCTGTCCCTAGATCACCTTTCTTCCTTCTCTCTGGTGTCATTTAAACTCCCATTTAAGCAACACCACATTTTAGGGATTTAGGTTTATTCACAGTAGTATTAAAAACGATCAGCCCGTCTTCCCAAGGTGTGTCCAGGTTGTGGGTGTGCACTTGTGTGTGTGTGTACGTGCGTGTGTATGTACACATCTGCTTACATGTGTGCCCCATAGTGTAAAATGTCTTCATGCATCAGTGACTTGCTTCCTGTTGTACTCTGTGAGATCAAGCAGGTGAGGTAGACAACTAGACAAGTGAACAGAGCGTGAAGCCTCTCCTCAGTGTGAAGCCGAGACACTGGCAGGTAGGAGGAGTCAGTACACTGAGACTAGAGAAATTGGTTCTCTCCATCTCCTCTTTAACCCTAACTTTCTCCTCCTAAGAGTTTACTAAGACATGTCAGTGAGACCAGCACCGACCCTGAAATGCTCTACCCTCTCAGGATCTGTTTTCTGAATGCAGAGGCTGCTTCCTAACTGGTCTCTGGAAGAGAGGCAATTGGCCTTGGTCAGTATCTCAAGGAAACAGAGGTTTGCTTTTTATTTCCCTCATTGAGTTATTTGCAGACCTTCTCCATTCTTAATGGAAAAAGCATATTGAATTAATTTTAAGATGGTAATTTTTCACAATTTAACACCTCTGTATCATCAATGGCATCCTATGGCATTGGTGTGTCCCGGATTTAATTCCTCGTATAAGCATTTATTTTCAACAGTTACCTAGGACTACTATTACCTGGTACCACTTTAAATTAAGCTTTATTCTTGAGGTTTTTCAATCACACTAGTGGTGTGAATTCAGACCTCATATCTATATGATGGCTGTGGTGCAGAATCTCAGGGGAGATTTTTCTTTATTTCTCCTCCCAGTACTAAAGTTAAGAAATGTAGTCCCTTCAGAATCCCAGCTTTATGCCAGGGTATCTTGTTAGATTCCCTATCTTGGGCTGTTTTTCTTCGTATTTGATAAAATAATGGTATATTTTATAGCCAAAAGAATATAAGAAATTTGGTACTGGAATTGAAAAGGTTCACCAGGGACAAAAATTCTTCACAGTTTATTACTTCTGCACAGCAGCACTGCTTTCTTCAGGTCTTTACTTGTCTTTGAGAGCCTGCCAACACTTCTCAACAAGACCCAGGTAATCACCCTCCAGACGAATGATTCACTATGCAATTTGTAGGTATAATGGGATTTGTTAATTTGTAATTTCATCAAGATGTAATTTGTGAATAAAGATTGTGATGAAGCCATAATTACCACGATGGTGATTTTGTTCATTGCTTTTGCAAATACTTATTAATGTATCTGTGTAGTACCCGAGGTAGGAACAAAGAGTCCCAAGAAATGGTCCCTGACCTCAAGGATCTTAGAATCTATTATATTGGATAAAGCATGTGCAAAATAACTGTAATATAATGTGGAAAGTAATGCTAGGGGAATGAAAAAATATGCCCATGGATATTCAGTAGAGAAAGAAATTATTTCTAGTTTGAGAAGAACCAAAAAAAGTACTTTACAGAAGATATGGGTAATAATATTAACAATAACAATAATAATTACCATTTAAAATGATTTACTCATGTTATTTTATTTAATCCTATATGAAATAGATATCATTTACATTTTGTTGCTGAGAAAAGTTGCTTTGAAAATGAATAGATTTTTTAGAGGCAGAAGCAGTGTTGGGAAGGGTGTTACTTATCAGTAAGAATAGTCAGAACAAAGGTATGAATAGGAAAGCAAGGCACACATACAGATACTACATAGATTAACTTGGTCGGAGCACTGGATGGGTAAAAGAAAGTAATAAGAGAAATAAAACTGAATATTTTGTTTTAGTTAGGTAATGGAGGAATAGATGGGAGTTGTCATGGAGATAGAATAAAATAACTTGGCAGATAGTTTATTACAGCAGAACAGAGGAGGAAGATTTATCAAAGATGAAGAAGTGATTTGGGGATTGAATGTCTGGGAGAACCTGTCAGAATGGCACAAAAAAACGGGTGTTAGTGAGGATGTGAAGAAAGGGGAACCCTGTTGCATTGTTAGTGGGAATGCAAACTGGTACAGCCACTCGGAAAACAGTATGGAGAGTCCTCAAAAAGTTAAAAATAGAACTACCCTACAATCCAGCAATCGCACTGGTTATTTACCCAAAGGATACAAAAATATGGATTCAAAAGGGTACGTGCACCCCAGTGTTTACAGCAGCATTATCAACAATAGCCAAACTATGGAAAGAGCCCAAATTTCCACTGACTGTTGAACAGATAAAGAAAATGTGGGATATATATACAGTGAAATATTACTCATCCATCAAAGAGAATGAAATCTTGCCATTTGCAAAAACGTGGATGGAATTACAGTGTATTATGCCAAGTGAAGTAAGTCAGAGAAAGACAAATAATACCATATGATTTCACTCCTATGTGGAATTTAAGAAACAAAACAGATGAACATACGGGAGTGGGGGAAAAAGATAAAAGAGAGAGGGAAACAAACCATAAGGGACTCTCTTTTAATGTTTTTAATGCTTATTATTTTTTGAGAGAGAGAGAGAGACAGAACACAAGCAGGGGTAAGGCAGAGAGAGACAGAGACACAGAATCAAGAGCAGGCTCCAGGCTATGAGCTGTCAGCACAGAGCCCAATGTAGGGCTTGAACTCATGGACTGAGAGATCATGACCTGAGGTGAAGTCAAACACTTAACTGACTGAGCCACTGAGGCACCCCCACCCCCATTATAAGAGACTCTTAAAGAAAGAGAACAAACTGAGGGTTGATGGAGGGAGGTGGGTAGGGATGGGCTAGATGGGTGATGGGTATCAGGAAGGCACTTGTTATGATGAGCACTAGATGCTGTATGTAAGTGATGAATCACTGAGTTCTGCTTCTGAATCCAATATTGCAATTCTAGTTAACTAACTAGAATTTATTTTTTAATGTTTGTTTATTTTTTGAGAGAGAGTGCAAATGGGGGAAGGGCACAGAAAGAGGGGAACAGAGGATCTGAAGCAGGCTCTGCATTGACAGCTTCAGTGCTGACAGTAGTGAGCCCAATGCACGGCTTGAACTTATGAACTGGGAGATCATAATCTGAGCCAAAGTCTGCCACTTGACTGAGTCACCCAGGCACCCCAACTAATTAGAAGTCAGATAAAAATTTGAAAAACAAATGGACGGGAGAAAGTGATACTAGAAGAAACAGTAAACACAAGAGAATATGGTATATTGAGGCTCTAGCCTAACAAGCTTAATTATAACTGTCCTAACACTCCCTTGCAAGCAGAGAAAAGGCTTGGGGGGAAAGACCAAGCAAAGTATAATATGTAATCAATGGTTATAGGGTTTATAAAGTTCTGAACATCAAGGATAGTCTCCCTGAATGGATAATCTTAAATCAGGGTGTGTAAGCCCAAATCCAATTTAATGAGGTACTGTGTTGTACCAAATATGAGCCTCATAGCATGGACCACAGTGACTAATGAAGCAGGGGAAGAACAGCTGTCATCAGGGAAGACCTTTCAAGGCCAAATGAGAGAAGTTGAAAGCAAAATTGAGGGGCAAAGTTCTCAGTTTTTCCCCATTGAGGATGATATTAGCTCTGGGCTTTTGACAAATGGCTTTTATGATGTTTAAGTAAGAGGCAAATCATGAGAGACTCTTGAATACTGAAGACAAACTGAGGGCTGAAGGGGGAGGGGAAAGAAGGGGAGTGATCGTCATGGAAGAGGGCACTTGTGGGGAAGAGCACTGGGTGTTATATGGAAACCATCTTGACATTAAACTATAAAATAAACAAACAAACATCCTAAATAAATTTAAAAAAATAAAGCAAAATTGAGCCAAAAGGAAAAGTATTTACTTAGGCTAAAAGGATTTATTTAACCCAGTTTTGTCCCACTTCTGGTTACCAATTTCCTAGGGCACAAAGTTGACTTTTGAAAAGGATACTTCCCATTCCCTCCTTTGGTAAACTGGTAGAAAAATTTGTCATCACCGATCTAGGCAAAAGACTAGCCAAGGGTTTCCTGGGCAGGGCTTTGTATTCTTTCAGTGAAATAAATGTTATGTTATCAGTGAGTTTAGGGCTCTGTTCATTTTAAAGCATTACATGCATAATCTAAATGGAAAAAAGCCACCCAACTGATAGATACAGAGAACAGATTGGTGGTTGCCAAACACGGGGGCGGGGAGGGGGTGTTGAAATGGTAGAAGGGGGTCAAAAGGTACAAACTTGTGCTTATAAGATACATAAATCTTGGAGATGTAATATACAGTCTGGTTACTTAATAAAAAAGGAGGGAAGGAAGGGAGGGAGGAAGGGAGGGAAGGAAAGAAGGAAGGAGAGAGGAGAGAGAAAGAAAGACAAGAAAGAAAGAAAGGAAGGAAGGAAGGAAGGAAAGAAGGAAGGAAGGAAGAAAGAAAAAAGAAGGAAGGAAGGAAGGAAAAGAAAGATGGATTATGCTAGCATAATAGCTCTAAGTGGAGAAGTCTTTTTAATTGTCAAATTTTTGAAATTTGTCTTTAGAAATAAGTTTAACCACCACTAAATTTTTATTGCCACATTGTTTCTATTTTGTGAGATTTGGATTCCTAGGGTCCTGGATTAAGTACCGCTGCCACATACTAGCCTTACCTTTTCCATTAAGCACAAGCTGTATGATTTTGACAAGTTACTTAATCATACATTTTTCATGAGCAGATGAACAATTTCTCTTTGTTTACTTTGTGATCCTTTTCCCCAGATGATCTGTTTAAGTTCGTTGTCATCAGTCAATGCAGAACACCCCTTCTGCAAAGAATGGCCCACCAAAACATTTTCAGAGGCACTAATCTATGTGAGTATGGCTTTTACAAAATAAATGATTATGAGTCTATGATAGTAACACTACCTTATACTACTTGTATACTTGTATATTTCTTTAAACATTTAAAAAGACCTTTCATAGGCATTTTCTCATTTAATTTTTATTACATATTCTGTAAAACTAGGAAGAGAAGAGTGAAGTAGCTATAAAAGAACAAGATAATGAAGACAAAGAAATATTACCAAATAGCAAGATAAATTTGAGTCTTGGGCTATCAGATTAGCTCTTTTGTCTAAGCCTAAAAAAGAAATATGTTTTTTTTTTAATGACTAAAGATACCAATATAATAAACAGTGAAGCCAAAAGGCATACAAACATTTTGTTTTAACAGAATGAGGATAAGTTCTTAGTAATGGCTGTCCAGGTACTAACTCTCCTACTAAAAACAACTTGGAAAGCTGGGGAAATGTAAAAGAACTAAAGATACCAGAAAGCTCTCAAGGCATTAAGTATCCTGATTCCCAAGATACAGAAGAACAAAAGACCCAGAAGGATAATGCAGCTTTACTGTCAGATTTACCCTAAATTTGTCAGGCTATTTTAGAAAGAGTTGGTTGACAGTATGAACAGAGATTTTACAGATTTGAGGATTTAGAGGACAGAGGTTGGAGTAAAAGACCCAACAAAGAGAGAAGTCCTGGTAACATCTTCCTCCAGACTTTGAGTTTGAACCTTGAAAGTCATACCCTAGGAGTAAGGATAAACCAGAAACAGGGGCGCCTGGATGGCTCAATCAGTTAAGCATCAGGCTTTGGCCCAGATCATGATCTCAGGGTTCATGGGTTCGAGCCTCGCATTTGACTTTGTGCTAACAGCTAGCTCAGAGCCTGGAGCCTGCTTCAGATTCTGTGTCTCCCTCTTTCTCTGACCCTCCCCTGCTTGTGCTGTCTCTCTCTGTTTCTTAAAAAAAAAGAAAGAAACAGACTGACCTTCAAAGGGACTGAAACTCAGCTTCAAATTATCTTAATCCCTGATTGGACTCAATATGTTAATATGGACTTCCATGTGACCCTAGTCACCTAAGATAAATTTCTGAACAAGCGTAATGTCACTTTAGACCTAAGTTATATCTCATAATTTTTTCATTAACTGTGTTTGGTACTCAATCAGAAATATTCAGAAATATGAGGAAACAAGACAGGTACCTGAATGCACCCAGAAGTAATACATATAAGGAATTCATATAACAGTAACAAAATCATCATCATCATCATCATCATCATCATCATCCAAATAAAGAATGGGTAAAGAACCAGAACAGACATTTTCCCAAAGAAGACATACAGATGGCCAATGGGTACGTGAAAAGATGCTCCACATCACTAATCATCAGAGAAATGCACATCAAAACCACAGTGAGCTATCACTTCACATCTGCAAGAAGGGTTTTTATGAAAAAGACAAGATAACAAGTGTTGATGAGGGTGTAGAGAAAAGAGAACCCCACTTTTGGTGGGACTGTAAAATATAGGCAAAGCCTCCAATCAAAATGATAAATTTTGATATTATTCTCTGTAACTTTTATAATATGTAGGAGAAAATAAGTACAAATATAAATAACTTGAATAACAATTATTGCAATTAAATTAATTGAGACCTATAAAGCACTGCAACTCAAAAAAAATCAGAATATCCACTCTTTTCAATAATACATGAAAATTTTACAAAATGGACTACATGTTGGCTATCATGTAAACTCAATAAATTTGGGACTTAAGTTATTCAGAATATGTTCTCTGACCACAAAGAAATATGGCTAAAAGTCACTAACAACAACAACAACAAAAACTAGAAAATCTTCATATGTTTGGAAATTAAGCTATAGCGATTTTTTAAAAACTAAGTTTTTTAAATATATTGAAATAAGTTATAATGAAAATTCTACATGCTAAATTTTGAATTAAAAGTAAAGCTGTGCTTAGTAGGAAATATATAGCCTTAACTGCCTATCTTAGAAAATAGAAATGGGCTACAAAGCAATGATCTAAGCATCCATCTCAAGTATTCACAAAAAGAACAGCAACAAACTGAATTCAATTAAATTTTTAAAAAGTATAAGAAAGGGAAAAATATAAGTAATCTTATAATGAAGAAGATCAAAAACCAATAATGGTTTAAAACCAATAATGGAGAGTTATAAGACAAAGTACAGTGTGAGAGAATACACTTATAATACATAAATCCAGCTAAGGACTTTGATTTGGGATGCATAAAGAATTTCTGTTTTTAAAAAAAGCAACCCCTGTCCAACACACACACACACACACACACACACACACACACACACACACAAGCGAGACATCCCTGAAGTGTCCTATATTAATCTAATTATTGATTCATTAGGAACAGATTAATGTCTACATCATGCATGCTCCTGGGCCTAGGTGTAAGGCCTTCCAGAGCCTGGCTTCCCCTGTTTCTCTGGTTCTATTTCATACTGCACATCCAGGCCATCTCTCTGTCTCAGCCGTTGATATGTGTATGTCATGTCTAACCCCGCATTTTGATGCTTGCCAGAAAAGCACATTCCACACTGTCTAGCAACAGCAAACAATTACGGTGTATTTGTTAAATGAATGCATGCATGAAAGAATAAGTTAATAAATGCCTTCCTTCCTGTTCTCTGCCTTCTGAAATCCTATCTTTTGAGGTTCACCTTCTCTCACCTCTTCTGTGAGGTGACAAAACAACAGCACAAGGAATTTTGTGCTAACCACAACAGCAAAAGTAATTCTTTGCTGAGTTCTTGTAGCTCTTAACAAAACCATTCCTTTGATTCATATCACATTCTGTTATGCATTATTTTTTTTCCATATTCAGATACTACTGTCCCATCAAAACACTAAGTTCCAGACCAGCAAGAAACATGTTTGACATCTGTTTATATTATTACAGAGTCCAAATGCCTTGTAAACAGTGATGCTCAATATTTTTCAGGGAGTAGTGTGGTGTAATGGTGAAGAATGTAATCCCTAAAGTGATACAGAGCCTTAACTCTGGTCCTTCTTCTGCTACTTTAGAGCTGTGTTACTCTGAGCAATTACCTGTCTGCTATAGGCATCACCGTGTGAAAGGCAGATAACAATACCCTTAAAAGGGTGAAATGAGATCATATATACAGAGTACTTAACACAAATAGGAAACATGATAAATAATAGCTGATAGTAGCAGTAGGAGTAGTGTTCACTATTGATTATGGCCGACTCTGACTTGTAAGGGGATATTCTCAAAAAGCTAAGGGAGAAACAAATGTGAACAAAGAACAACAACGAAGCTAAAACTGTGTTTTAACACTTACCATATCATATACAGGTGGCTGTGTGGGGGCGCCTGGGTGGCTCAGTTGGTTAAGCATCTGACTTCGGCTCAGGTCATGATCTCATGGTTTGTGGGTTCAAGCCCACATTGGGCTCTGTGCTGACAGCTCAGAGCCTGGAGCCTGCTTCAGATTCTGTGTCTCCCTCTCTCTCTACTCCTCCCCCCACTGGTGCTCTGTCTCTGTCTCTCAAAAATGAATAAACATTAAAAAAAAAAAGATGGCTGTATGGTTAGGTGAGGACTCTGTTCACGGTAAGTCTTGAAACTCAGAAGATTACTAAATACATCACGTCACCACAAAATGGTGCTTGGCAATCTTGGCTCTGTAGTCAGATGGACATGGGTCTATTTCCAGATCCCACCACTTAATGATTGTGTAACTGTAGGCAAGTTGCTTTGTCTCTCTGGACCTCAGTTTTCTCATGAACCTGACAATAGAAACTGTAGCATTTGCTTGCTGTGAGGATTGAGAGAATGCACAGAAACTTCTCATACTTCACCTTGACACCCGATAAGCACTGATTAGCCATTATGTAGTGAAAGCTCCCTTTTCCTCAGGGTTGTATCCATGGTACTCCTCTTATGTCACTGAAATGGGACCACTCCATTATGTTCAACATCATTCTGCTTTTCTAGGAAGTCACATCTCACAGGATCATTGTGAGACCAGCTTTTTAAGAGTTATATATGGTAAGCCTATAAATTCTTTTTTTTTTTTTTTGTAATTTAAGTCCAAGTTAGTTAACATATAGTGTAATAATGATTTCAGGAATACAATCTAGTGATTCATCACTTACATACCATACCCAGTGCTCATCCCAACAAGGGTTCTCCTAATGCCCTTCCCCCATTTAGCCCATCTCCGTACCCAACACCCCACCAGCAACCTTGCTTGACCTCTGTACTTAAGAGTCTCTTATGGCTTGTTTCCCACTTTGTTTTTATATTACTTTTGCTTCCCTTCATTTATGTTCATCTGTTTTGTATCTCAAATTCCACACGAGTGAAATCATATGATATTTGTCTTTCTGTAACTGACTTATTTCACCTAGCATAATACACTCCAGTTCGATCTACCTTGTTGCAAATGGCAAGATTTCATTCTTTTTGATTGCTGAGTAATATTCCAGTGTGTGTGTGTGTGTGTGTGTGTGTGTGTGTGTGTACCACATCTTCTTCATCCTTCTTTAACCCATGATGGACATTTCTAAGCCTATAAATTCTGATTACAAGCATTTTACTTGATTTGGAGTTCTTGAGGATGATAAATAACTGATTTTCAAACTTTTCTCCTGATAGAACACCAGTGCAAAGGTTACCACTATAAAATTAGAGTGCTTGCCCAAACTGTAGTAAAGATAGTAAATAGAGAGGCACCTGGGTGCCTCAGTTGATTGAGTGTCCAACTCTTGATTTCATCTCAGGTCATAATCCCAGGGTCATGGGATCAACTTTTGCATCAGGCTCCATGCTAAGCATGGAAGCTGCTTAAGATTCTCTCTCTCTCCCTCTCTCTCTCTCTCCCCCAATCTTTTGCCTTGGCTCACATTCTCTCTCTAAAATAAATAAATAAATAAATAAATAAATAAATAAATAAATAAATAAGTAAGTAAATATAAGAAACAAACAAATAAATATTAAGGCGCTCCATTTCCAAACACTGCATGGGTTCTTTAATTCCATCTCAGGTGTCTGGTTTCTCACCTCTTTCTAACATACAGGATCTTGAAGAAATGACACAGTAAAATTTCAGACACAATATTACTCACACCAGTGGTTTCTTTTCTATTGCTAGTAAATGTTAGAAGTGTCCTCTTGCAAAAGAGATAACTCAAATCTCAGGGTCCTCAGTAGTCTCAGAAACCTCCTGATTTCTTCTGTTTTCTCATTTGCACATGAAAAAGAAAGCTGCTAACCAACTTTAATTTAATTTCCCAACGTAAATTTACTTATAACTCAAACTTTCAGTAAAATAATACAAGCTTCACTTATGTGGACAGTATCGTGGGATTTTTCAAGAATAACTAATTCACCCTTGGTAAACTATACCTTTCAATTGCCACCTATCACCATCATCAATAATGAGTAATGCTAACAGATCAAATTTGTTATATGTGCAGAGGAAGAGAAGAAGGCTTTCACTTTGAGCTTGGCTGGGCTCCTTTTAGACTTCTATTTTTGCCTGATGCCATGGGGCGGGCTCATGTTCAGGCTTCTAATAACTCTCTTTCATACTCTTTTAATCCAGTTCTTCTCACACAGTGTTCTTATGGGGTACCAGTGTTCCATAAGCTGTAGAGAGAGAGCATTTGATTGTAATATTGAATAATGATTAACTTAACCCTTCTTGCAGAGAAAAATAAAGTTGATGGATAGCATTCACTCAATTCAAATTGATTTCCACTAATTTTTTACAAGTCCTTGGCTCCAGACACCACTTTTCTGCTAAAGGTTGCCAATAGATGACAGAAGAAAATGAAATTACAAATTTATATCAATAGGAAAACTCAAAACTAAACATTTGTTCTAGGTTCAACAGTTTGTTGGGTGTTTTAAGACATGTAAGTTGGTGGCTCTGGTTATATGCTATACAAATAATATAAGATGGATTTCTTTTTGCTAGTAGAAATGTATTTACATAATGTGTAGATGAAATAAAAATATTAATCTATATTTTTAAAATATTTTGCAAAGAATATGGTGCTCTCCAAGTAAGAATGTGATCTGAGTCTCTGCCCCCTAAACAAATCTGAGATAACCTCAGAATAATAAGCATTATATTCCTTTAAAGAAAATGGATAGAAACTATTGATGGGTAAAGACGAAACCTAAAATACATGTATTCTATGTGTGAAATAACTATATAGTTATTTATGAACAATTGCTAAAACTGATAGGATTCTGAGGATTGAAACCATTGCTTGATACTTAGTACCAAATAGGCAGATCTAAGATCTCAGTGTTATTTCCCAATAGAATTTTGTGACTGGAAAAACCCGTGAAGGTATTTGGACAAACTATCTGAAATTTGAACCTCCCCAAAAGGTTCTTTATCCTTTATGTGAACACCTCCAGTAGGACCTTGATATGACACAGACTTCAAGGTAAAATAATAGCATTTATGTTTGCAGCTGTGTTACTTACATGTGTTTCTTGGGAAGGAGATGATTCAACCTAGTACATTTTTAGACTAGGAAGACGCATTACAATAGGAATCTATACTATATTTATGTAGGTGCAAATGTGAAACTGTATTCCTATGTATACAAACTCTTGAATCTTAGCTAGTGAAATATGTCATGTTTTAAATTGCAATCCTCAACTGCGTACTACTCGATATGAGTATTCCCACCCATGGCCTGAGAGGGGATGAAAATTCTCTTTATATATAGAGTCTGCATTTACACAAGACATTTTATTTATATTACCAATTTAATAAAATCCCCTACTGTGTAAATGTTCTCCATATGTGGAAACAGAGGACTAAAATGCATAAAGCCAGTTCTTTGTGTTTTTCAGCTTTTAAAAAATTACATGCATGTAATGTTTTCCTGATTTTTTAAAATTGCTGAATATAGTATTCTGCCTCTTTTAACTTTTCTTAATTAAGATAAAAGCTCACAAAGTAAAACTCAGTTTTCATTATCCTGTTTTGCCCTATATCTGTCTCATGGGGAGTACTTCAATTTCTCATGCAAAATTCTGATGGTTTTCCAACAAAGGATAAGACCAAAGAGAGAATCGAGAATCGACATAGGTTCCAGAAGCCAGGGGAGAGAGTCATTGGAGACCAAAGCGGAGAGAAGAAACCAGGGCAAAGCTGGTTCAGGAGTAGGTGGTCAGGCAGTTACCGTGGAAGACCTTGGGAAGATTTTGGATAGGAATTACTGTGAAGGAGTCTTTGTTACAAATAAATGTGAGATCATATTCTGGCTCTGCCATCTATTGGTGGGATAACCTTGGAAGAGGTATTCATCTCTCTCAACTTCTACATCCTCATTTGAGAAAATGGGGAAATTCCTGTCTTCCAGAGCTGTGATGAAAGAATCTGTGTAAAGACTATTGTACCTCAGAAACAGTAGGTGCTTCGGCTTTTTCCCTTCAGCTCTTGCTTGACCCTAATTCTTCCTGAGCTGGAGACAGCCATGATGATGACACCATCAATGTTTAAAGTCTACAGATCCCCAAGTGAAACTCATGTCCTAGCCTTTTTACTCTGGGAAAAGCCAAACATATAAAGAATAAATAGACATAATGTATAACAAACCTCTGTGTATACATTACTGACCTGCAACAGTTAAAAACCGTGGCCCATCCTTTTCATCTCCATCTCCATTCACTTCTTTTGATTTGTATTATTTTGAAGCAAATCCAGACAACATATAGCTTTATGTAAAAATGCTTCAGTATGTATTTCTAAACAGTAAGAATTATTCTTAAAGAATACAATCATAATACCAAACACACATAAAATATTTAATATTTATTCCTTAATATTAAATATCATGTTGTTGCTGTTGTTGATTTGCTACTGTTATTACCTATCATCAGGTAAATTATATAAACCACATGAATACACCAAGTGGTATTACCATTGATGATGTAATTTTTCCAAACTGACAAACAACTCTTTGAAAAGTTCTGATATGCACTCTTCCTTCCATGTAAGCAAATAGTTACTTCCTGGAGATTTTGGTATATATTTAAAGTTTGCAAAAATACTTTGTATTTATATGTAATACGGAATTGGGCTTTGCACTCAGATAATTATAAACTATTTTTCATCCGTATGAATGTCTGGCAAATTAAGTAGTGGATGGGAAAATTATTTGCCACATTTTAAAAACTCTCTGGCTCCTATCCAATAAATGCCAGGAACACCCCCACGAAGTCTTCATGATTATTATCACTGTCCTTTCACACTTGCAAAATGCCCTCCATGGGTCACTTCGTCCCCTATTGAAAACCACTGATTTACTTGAGCAGCTGCAAAAGAGGAAATTGGTTTTAGTTGCATATATGCTATAATTTTGGGGAAAGAAATAAGGAATATCCCGTAAGGAAAATGACTAGTGGAACATTCACGAACTTAAAGCTTTTCAAAATTTTTCTCAGTTGATGGAATTTTGTTTCTCCAAACTATGTTGCAAAATGTGAATAAGCTCTCTGATAAAACAAATGAGCTCATAATGACTTCATGGTAACATATGTAGTTCAAGTACAGAAAGTCTTAACATCTAGGAAACTATCCAGACAGGTAGGGAAACTGGGAATAGTGGCAAGAAATAAAAAAATCCCTTTTTACTTATTTCTAAGAATAAGTATAACTTTATAAATCTCTTAATGCCAAGTTTACGTAACTGGTCCACAACCTTAATAAGGAATTATGCTTCATCTTTAAGACAGAGAAAATATAGTCAAACATTTACCTTCCTCCAGCTTACTTGCTTATTATTACTTCATATAATTCTTATATAGTCTTCAAGTATATTTCTTGTCATTTCTTTTTTTACTCTTTTAAAATTCAGTTATAATTACATACAGCATTATATTAATTTTAGATGTAAAATATAGTGATTCAATAATTCTATACAGTGCTCATCATGATAAGTGCACTCTTAATCTCTTTTACCTATTTCACCCATCCCCCACCCACCTGCTCTCTGACAACCACCAGTTTGTTCTCCATATTTAAAAATCTGGTTTTTTTCCCTTTTTCTTTGTTTTGTTCCTTAAATTTCACATATGAGTAAAATCATATGGTACTTTTCTTTACCTGACTTATTTTACTTAGCATCATAACCTCTACATCCATTCATGTTGTTCTAAGTGGTAAGATTTCACTATTTTTATGGTTGGGTAATATTCCATTGTGTATATGCCACCTCTTCTTTACCCATTCATCTATTGATGGAACTTGGGTTGTTCCCATAACTTGGCTACTGTAAATAATGCTATAGTAAACAAGAGGCTGCATATATCTTTTAAATTAGTGCTTAAATTTGGGGGGGGGTAAATACCCACAAGTGGAATTACGGGATGATGTGGTAATTCTATTTTTAGTTTTTTGAGAAGCCTCCATATTGTTTTTCACAGTGGCTGCACCAATTTGCATTCCTACTAACACTGTACAGATCCTCCTTTTTCTCCATATCCTTGCCAATAATTGTTTCTTGTTGTTTTTTGGTTTGGTTTGGTTTGGTTTGGTTAATTTTAGCCATTATGACAAGTGTGAGGTGTTATGTCATTGTGGCTTTGATTTGCATTTTTCTGATGATTAGTGATTTTGAACATCTTTTCATTGTGTGTTGGCCATCTGTATGTCTTCTTTGGAGAAATGTCTTTATGCCCATTTTTAATTGGATTCTTTGTGTTTGTGTGTGTGTGTGTGTGTGTGTGTGTGTGTGTATTTGGTGTTGAGTTGCATAAGTTGAGGGTTTGTATCATAAATGGATGTTGAACCTTGTCAAATAGTTTTTTGCATCTATTGAGATGATCACATGGTTTTTATCCTTTATTTTGTTAATGCGATGTGTCATATTTATTTGTTAACATTGAACACCTACATCCCTGAAATAAATCCCACTTGATCATAGTGAATTTTTTCAATGTATTATTGGATTCAGTTTGATAATATTTTGAGGATCTTTGCATTTATATTCTTCAGGATATTGGCCTGTAGTTTTCTTTCTTTTTTTTGTAGTGTTTTATCTGATTTTGGTATCAAGGTAGTGCTGGCCTCATAGAATGAATTTGAAAGCTTTCTTTCCTCTTTAATTTTTTGGAATAGTAGGAGAAGAATAGGCATTAACTCTTCTTTAGATGTTTGGTAAAATTTACTTGTGAAGTAATCTGCTCACAGACTTGTTTGTTGGGAGCATTTGACTCCTGATTTAATTTCATTGCTAGTAATTAATCTGTTCATGTTTTCTATCTCTTTCTGGTTCTGTTTTGGGAAGCTACATGTTTTGAGGAATTTATCCATTTCTCTTCTAAATTGTCCAAATTGTTGGCATATAATTTTTCATGATGTTCGTTTATTCCTTTGTATTTCTGTGGTGTAAGTTTTATTTTTCTTCTTTAATTTCCAATTTTATTTGAGTCGTCTCCCTTTTTCTTTTTTTGATGAGCCTGGCTAAAAGTTTATCAATTTTGCTGATCAAAGAACCAGCTCCTGGTTTTATCAATATGTTCTTTTGAGGTTTGTTTGTCCTTTTTCCTGGTTCATTTAGGTATAAGATTAGGTTGTTTGAGATTTTTCTTGCTTCCTGAGGTAGACCTGTATTGTTATAAACTTCTGCCTTAAAACAGTTTTTGCTGCATTTCAGAGATTTCAGACAACTGTGTTTTCATTTTCACTTGACTCCATGTATTTTTTAATTTCTTCTTTGATTTCTTGGTGGACTCATTCATTGTTTAGTACCAGATTGTTTAGCTTCCATGTGTTTGTGTCCCTCCAGATTTGTGTGTGTGTGATAGATTTCTAGTTTCATACCATTATGATCAGAAAATATCCATGATATACCAATCTTTTTTAATTTTTTGAGACTTGTTTTATGACCCAACATGTGGTCTGTTCTGAAGAATGTTCCATGTTCACTTGAGAAAAATGTATATTATGCTATTTTTGGATGGAATGTTCTGAATATATCTGTTAGATCAATCTCGCCCCTTGTATCATTCAAAGAAACTCTTTCCTTACTGATTTTTCTGTCTAGCTGATCTATCCATAGATTTAAGTAGATGGTAAATTCCTTTGTTATTATTGTATTACTATAGATTACTTCATTTATGTCTGTTAATAGGTGCTTTGAGTATAAATATTTACAATTATTATATCTTTGTGTTGCATTGTTCCCTTTATCATTAAATAGTATCCTTCTTTGTCTCTTGTTGTAGTCTTTGTTTTAAAGTCTGTTTTGTCCAAGGGCACCTGGGTGGCTCAGTTGGTTAAGCATCCAACCTCGGTTTAGGTCATGATCTCACGGTTCTTGGGTTCGAGCATTGGCTCTGTGCTGACAGCTCAGAGCCTGGAGCCTGCTTCGGATTCTGTGTCTCCCTCTGTCTGCCCCTGCCTGCTCATGCTCTGTCTCTCTCTGTTTCAAAAATAAATAAACATTAAAATAAATAAATAAAATAAAGCCCATTTTGTCCAACATAAGTATTTTTACCCCAGCTTTCTTTTCACTTCTATTTGAATGATAATTCTTTTTCCATCTTTTCACTTTCAGTCCGCTTCTGTCTTTAAGTTAGGAGTCCCTTTCCATAACTTGGCTATTGTTGATAGTGCTGCTATAAACACTGGGATGCATGTGCCCCTTTGAAATAGCATTTTTGTATGTACATCGACTGATAAATGGATTGAAAAGATACATACATATATATACAATGTAATATTACTCGGTGATCAGAATGAATGAAATCTTGCCATTTGCAACAAAGTGGATGGAACCAGTATATTATGCCCAGCAAAATAAGTCAGAGAAAGACAAATATCATACTTCATTTATATGTGGAATTTAAGAAACAAAACAGATGAACATAGGGAAAGGGAAGAAAGCATAAGATAAAAACAGACAGGGAGGCAAACCATAAGAGACTCTTAAATATAGAAAACACACTGAAGGTTGCTGGAGGGGAGGTGGTAGGGAGGATGGGCTAATGGGTGATGGGCATTAAGAAAAGCACTTACTGGTATGAGCCCTGGATATTACACATAAGAGATGAATCACTGCTTTGTACTCCTGAGACAAATACTTCATTGTATGTTGAGTAACTGGGAGGTGGTGGTGATGGAGGAGGGCACTTGTGGGGAAGAGCACTGGGTGTTATATGGAAACCAAGTTGACAATAAACTATTAAAAAATAAATAAATAAACAAATTTACAAAAAAGGAGTTCCTTAAAAGTAGCATATAGATGGGTCTTCCTTAAAAGTAGCATATAGATGGGTCTTGCTTTTTTATCCATCCAGTCATCTTATGTTTTGATTTGAGCCTTAGTCCATTTACATTCAAAGTAATTATTGATAGGTATGTAGTTATTGCCATTTTGTTTCTTGTTTTATGGCTGTTTTTATAGTTCTTCTCCCTTTTTCTCTTGCTCTCTTCTTCTTTCCGTTTGATTTCTTTCTTTAATAATATACTTTAATTCCTTTCTCTTTATTCTTTGTATATCTCTTACAGTTTTCCATTTGTGATTATCACTAGGTTGGCATATAAGATTCTATACATATAGCAGCCTATTTTAGGATGATGGTCATTTAAGTTTGAAACCATTCTAAAAGCATTAAATTTTTACTGTCCCCTTCATTTTATGTATACGATGTCATACTTTACATCGTTTTATTTTGCTTTTCCATCCCTTAACTGATTTTTATAGATATGATTCTACTTCTTTTATGGTTTAACTACACTAGTTTTATAAGTAATTAATCTACTACTTATTATGTTTGTATGTACCTGTGAATTTTCTTTTATTTCATAATTTACTTATTCTTTACTATGGCCATTTTCTTTCCAATAAAAAATTACCTTTAACATTTTTAAGACTGATTTAGTGATGATGAACCCCTTTAAACTTTGTCCAGGAAATTCCATTTTATTTCTCCTTCTATTCTGAATGATAGCATTGTTGGATAGAGTATTCTTGGTTACAGGTTTTTTTCCTTTCAGCATTTTGAATATATCAGGCCACTCTCTTTTGGCCTATAAAGTTTCTGCTGAGAAATCATCAGATAGATTTATGAGATTTCCCTTGTATGTAACTGTTTTCTTCTCTTTTGATGCTTTTAAGATTCTCTCTCTGCCATTACTTCTTGCCATTGTAATTATTCTGTGTCTTGGTGTGGACCTCCTTGGATTGATTTGTTGGGGGCTCTCTGTTCCTCCTAGATCTGGATGTCTACTTCCTTCCTCAGATTAGGGAGGTTTTCACCTATTATTTCTTCAAATAAATTATCTGCCCCTCCCTTTTCTCTCCTTTTTCTGGGATCCCTAGAATATCAGTGTTATTGTGTTTGATGATGTCACTGAGTTTCCTTGACATATTCTAATTTTTTCTAGACTTTTTTCTTTTGGTTGTTCAGTTTCTTTGCTTTTCATTATTCTGTCTTCCACCTCACTAATCTATTTTTCTGCTTTCTGTTATATACTATTGATTCCTTCCAGTGTATTTTTTAATTTCAGCAATTGAGTTTTCCATCTTTGATTGGTTCGTTTTTTATATTTTCTGTCTCTTTGTTGAAGGTTTCCCTGAGATCCTACACGCCGCTCTTTTCTCACATCCATTGCTTTGAATTTCTATGGGCATATTGCTCATCTCCAAATCATTTTATTTTTCTTCTGATCATTTGGGATATATTCTTTTGTCTCATTTTGTCTCAATATGTTTGTTTCTATATAGTAGGAAAGTTAGTTATAGCTCTTTAAAGTAATGGACTTATGAAGAAGAGGTTCTGTAGTACCCTGCAGTGCAGTGTCTCTTGTTTATCAGAACCTGGCACTTCAGAGATGTCTCCTGTGTGTGTTGCATGGACACTACTTGGGTGGTTGAGCCACATTTGCCTTCAGTCAGCTGGATGGCCCTCTTTTTGGTAGCAGAGTTTGATCTCTGAGTTATTATGGGGCCAGTCTTGGGCCACTTTGTGCTTGTAACTGGGTCAGACCAGATGCTTGCCCTCACCCTGTTTGCCAGAACTGTAGCTGCACCTACCTGCAGGGTGCTGTCCCTGCATTGTCTCCTGAGTGGCCTTTTTTTTTGGTAAATGAAACCTATCAGACCAGATATCTGCCCTTAGTCTGTCTGTCTGGGTTGCAGTCCCCCCCTCCCAACTACAGGGCTTTCTCCTTGTGCTGCCCCACCATGAAGTTTTTGTTGGTAGGCAGGGCTAGCAGACAGATAAGATGTTTTCCCTCAGTCCACCGCTGAGGCTGCAGTGGAACTGGTCTGTGTGATTATCTTCCCCTCTCACCAGAGCAAGAGTCACTTTGGAGTGGTGCAGGCCACTGTCAGGGCTGCTACTAGAAGATGCTACATTAGACATGGCTTTGGAAGGATTAAGGCAGGTTGGATGGGTCTGTCTGCAGGAGAATGGGGGGAGGCACACAGATGTTGGCAAGGTAAGTGCTCATTTGCTTGCAGATGAAGCCTTGGCTAGTTACCAAGTGTTCATGCTGGTTCCCACAGATGTCTGGCTATCCAGGCTGGGGATAGATGGAGAGAATGGTGTCTACCAGCTCTTTTGTTGGAGAAAATTCATAAAGATTTCTGTTTCTCTAGCACACATTCGGATATTAGTAAATAAGTCTTGCTGGTATACCCCAGGTGCTTGTCAAACTCCTGCTTCTATGCTGTATCTTGTCAAAGTTGTTTGTGTGTTGTTTCTTTAAGGGTGGGAACTGGTTTCTGTCACCTTCTGACTCTCCTGGAGCTGATCCCACTGATTTTTAAAGTTCCCATTGTTAAAATCCAGTGATTATGAAAACCCAAAGAATTTCTGGTTTTCAAAGCCAAATGTTATGGAGACTTCTCTTCCCAGGTCAGGTCCCACATATCTAGGGTGCCTAGAGTGCACTCTATTCCCCTTCCTTTTCTGTGCTTGTGGTGTCCCTCCAAGTATTTCTGGTTAGTCTCATAGGTTAGTTTGGTTCCCAACTGGAGTTCCACCCTTTCTACCATTTTGGTCTCCTTTCCAAAATTAACTGTAGAGAGTCTATTCTGCCAGTCTTCATGTCATTTTCTGAGTTAGTTACACTGATGTGGCTGTTATCCAGGAGTGTCCATGTGACGAGGTAAGCTTAGGGTCTTCCTAGGCCACTGTTTCACAGGCTCCAAAAGGAATCTTTCCCTTTTGACTTATTAAAGCAGTTACTTTGTTCATTGTCCTTTGTATTTAACTACTGTTCATCATTCCATGTTGGAAGCCATTTTCTAATCTAAATTAAAAGATATTTGTCTTTATTCCTTGAAGGAGGAATTGTTTCTTCTACCTATCTGGTTTCTGGTACAGAATGGATGCTTATTTAAATTTTTATTGAATGAACGTATTCACCTAGTAATCATTATTGTTAATCTGTCTTATTACTGTATACAGTCATGTACATTCCTATGTGTTAATTTTATTCTTATGTCATCATTATCATAAAATATTAAATGTGAATCTTTTACTCACGGTTAGAATCTAAACTAAAAGATTTCTTCTAAATCATACTTCTGGCATAACTAGAAGAATTTAGGTCTCCTGGCCTTGATTTCACTATTTCTACTAATAGGTTTCTTTCTTCCTGAAAGAATTATTTTATTTTTTTCAAATTTTATTTTATTCACATATTCTGTTGCTACTGCTTGGCCATTTGTATGTGTTCAAAGAACGTTTGTCAAAACAAAATAAATAATTAAAAAAAACACTTAGAAACAGCGACTAACGCTCCCAGGATTTATATACTGGCCTTGACCCTCAGAAACCAAAACAGCATATTGAATAATTTGGTAGCAAAGTTTATCTGGTGAGGGATATGACTCTCCTAAAAGCAAGTTACCTTATTTAATGTCTGCAAGCTGAAAAGCAGGTGCAGCACCAACATACTAATTGCTCAGAGACTGGAACTTTGTAACTATGGAGATACTACTTCACAGTGTTCTAACAGGCAGTGATGGCCAGATGTGAAAGTTATAGTCACAAAGGTAACCTTGCTGGGTTGCTGCCCTGCCTCTTGAGCTCCTTCAAGTGAAGGCTACACGTCTTCACCTTGATTTGCATAATATCCTTAGGCAATTCTGGTGTTGGCTATGTCTGTATTTACATATTTATATTAGAAGCCTGGCTCTGGCACCAGCTTGGGAAAAAAATGGTTAAATCTGGTGTATGCTTTGGGGCAGTTAGATTAACAGGTGAGATCACTTAAAAAGAAAGTCTACCTTGAACTTCAGCTATATTTATTCCTAGTATCATGATTTGTTTTCCCAGGAAAGAAAAGAGACTTCTCTTCTAGCCAAGATGAAAGACATGCAAGCCACTCAGGAAACTTCAGTGGCCCTGCAGAGTGAAGTCCATGAGCAGGAAGATAAAATGGAGACTCAAGCACAGTAAGAATGGCACAAATGAGAGGAGAGAAGGACTTGAGTTTTAGAGGATAATAATGGAGTACTTAACCTCTTGTTTCAAAACATCTTATGAAGTAGTTGTAACTAGAATTGATTCCACACATTTTCTAAAATTAATTAACTGTAACATACAACTATTTTCCCAACCACTGTTTTATAAAGTACAGTTTTAGAGTAATACAAAAGTTCACCTACACAGATCTCTATCATACAAATCATGGTTGAGAGTCCAAAACTTTATCTAACATGTTAAGGCAGTTGGCAGAAAATTTCTTTAGAACTATTTTACTGACCTTGGAGACAAAGAATTGATAGAGAATTTGGGGTTGGAAAATGCCTGTGAGGACGTGAAATAGAAAGTGCAACTCTCCCTTGCCTCCACAAAAATAAGAAAAACAAAAACTACAACTCCCTATTTTTACTAAGTAAGTTACTATCAATTACAGCATTAGCATTGGTTTTCCAGTGTTGTTTTTTTTTAATGACCTCTCGTATTGAATATACCCAATTTAAATACCAACCTTCTTTTAAAGTGGGCTCCATGTCCAATATGAGACTTGAACTCACAACCCTGAGATTGAGAGTCATGTGCTCTACAGACTGAGCCAGCCAGGCACTCCCTGAATATACCCGATTTAAAGCTAATGTTATTTTGCACCTAGATCTCCTGTGTTTACTGCTCAGTTCAAGTCCATTTTTTAAATATTTATTCTTAGAAGTCATCTGAGAAATGATTGGTCTCAGTATTACCAATGTAACACCCCCTAAGATGACACTGAAATGTAGGAATTGATCTTTTATAACTATCTCTGGTTTAGTGCTAATCAATCCCAGAGGGAACAAAATACCAAGAAGGAGCTTAGAAAATTCCGTATGATAGAGGGAAGGCTAACCAAGCCCTAGGAAAATCTCTTATCTTCCAAAAGGAGTCTAATGAGTCAGTGAGTGGAGGGTTTAGACAATGGGCTACATCACGTGTCTCTTTCCGAAATATTGGAGCTCTTCCAAAAGTGTGTGCACCTATTAGAAATTTCTAATTCAGCTACAAAAGGAAGAATACTTTGTGGCCTTAAGCCAGATTTCTTTAATCACAACATTTGCAAAGGCTTATTAGGAATCTTCTGTGGAATTAAATTATTTGGAAATACTATTGTTTTACTGGAGGAAGCAAAACCTTTGGTGCTTTATAAAATGAACATGCTGAAAAGATATAGGCAGTTTGTAATGAAACCCAGATGTAAGGAACTTTGAAAAAGTACTTTTCCTGCTTTACTCTAGCTAGATTTCAGGCAGAAATCATGTCATACGATCTTGTCTCAGGTTGGGCAGAGATAAAATATTTGTAATTTGACAGTTTACCGATAGTCTCCTTCCCACTACCCACCACATCATACGCAAGAATATATTTTCATGGGTTTGAGCTTATCTGACAAGGATGAGTGCTTAGAATGTCGGCGAAATGGCGAATGCTCCAGCCTATCGTGTACTGGGCTCGTAGTACGATTTTCAAAGCCAAGGCCGTTTAAGTATTTTTAAAAAATTTAACTTGGATGTCCGCGTCTTCCAAAAGATACATTGAGAGAAGTCTGGTTTTGAGTACAAAGCTCTCCCAATACAATATTTCTCATGAAGGAACTTATAAATTGCAGAACAAAATTATTATGAATACCTCTTGGGAAACAAAGAGATTAAGACTGAGAACACTTTGGCAAATTAGGAAACTTCAGGCCCTTGTTCCCTTATGAAAACATTTGGAAAACACAAAACAAAAAAACAGAAGAGTTGCTAAAATATCTTCATAGTAATTCTGGCAAGTAAAGAGGTCAAAGTAGAGACAATCCATGGAGGCAATTACTTAGCTCCTGACTTACAGAGAATAGATAAGTGGCCCCCAGTAAAGGGGTGCATGAGCTGACCATTACCAGTTTTCAGATATCCAAAAGATATTGGACCTCAAGACTTTGTTGATAATTCAGGTATTAAACACACACATATGCGTGTACACACACACACACACACAGATTGCTTTGAGGCAACTAAGTCGCAATGTGATCCATAAAATGGAATTGTCATAAACCTTTTCATGACCCGTGCCATGGCAATATTATTTCACTTATAAAATAATTGTGTTGTAATTTAGAGGCTTTGTTTAAATGCACACTATTTAACAAATTCTTTTATATATTTAAAAAAGAAAGAAAGGAAAACCTTAATACCTGGAAATTAAATCTGTTTTTCTCTCTTTTCTGTATTCCCCTCAACACACACGCACAAATACACACACACACACACACGTACACACATGTACACATGACCCTGTATTTATAGTAATTAATTTTCATAACATGAAAGTAGACATTAATTCTAGAATTTTTATAAATATAAAAAATTAGTTAAGAAACAGGAATTAAAAGGAAAGTATAGTAAACAATGATATATTAAATAGGAATTATAATCATATTTTTATGTTAATGGAAAAGGAAATATGTCATAAGTGATAAAAGTGGGATATAAATGGTTTCTCTAGTCTCAATTTTGAGTTAAAAAATGCGCTAAAAGGGGCCTGGAATTGAACGGTAAAATATTTGGCTGGTGCCATTTTGGTGACTTTTGTTTCCTTCTTTCTATTTTTGCACTTTTTCAAAATCATCTATAGTCGCAATTTACTCATTTTTAAATAAGAAAGTAAATAAAAGCATGTCTTGACACTAAAGTGTCTTAGATTGTTAAAACTACAACTTTCAGATGTCCTTCTGCTTTCAGATGCATAATAGTTTTGAAAAGCAGAACTCTGGGTAACAATCATAGTTCATGATTCTTATGTTTGTATCTATTTGTTTTGACTTTCTTACTTTGTTTATTACACTAATTTTTATACACAGAAGAGAAGACACACATGACAGTTATCCAATGACACACCGATCTTTAGTGCGTTTTCTTCCAAAAACGGAATCAAATACCACGCTGCCATTGTCATGGTCATTATCCTATGAAACACCTCATAGTTACTATCTGCCAAGCCCTCAGTTTAGTGGAATAACTGTATCAGCAACTGAGCAGAAGAATCCTAAAATTTCTATAGTGGGACATTCCCAATCAGCAAACAGCTTGGGTAAGCAAAACATGTATCAAAATGTTTAGACTATTTTTAAAGCATGTAGTTCAATAGATTTTTTTGTATGCCTAGAAATCAGAATGATGTGTTATGATTTGTCACCAATAACACAAGTTTCTTAATATCATATGCCGCGTAACCTGATTATCCTTACCATTGATCTTAGCAGTGGAGTCATATTCAGGTCACATAAATGTATGTGGCCAAATATATCATCCCCATGATTAAAATATCTTGAATTAGGGGCAACTGGGTGGCTCAGTCGGTTAAGTGTCCCACTTCAGCTCAGGTCATAGTCTCACGGTTTGTGGGTTTGAGCTCAGAGCCTGAAGCCTGCTTGGGATCTGTGTGTCTCTGTCTCTCCGCCCTTCCCTTGCTCATACTCCATCTCTGTGTCTCAAAAATAAATAAACATTAAAAAAATTTTAATATCTTGAGTTGTCACAATAGTTCATAGGTTGATGGCTTAGGTGCTCTAGAACTGCTAGATGAAAATTCTAATGTGTAGCATTAACTCCTCTTCCTTCAAACACTATCTGAAAGATT
>PJEM01015712.1:0-28877 GCA_004023845.1 Helogale parvula | reverse complement strand
TGTCTCATGGAGGTTGTAGAGCAACAGCGTTTTGAGATTTTGCTTACTATTTTACTGTAGCTGCCTTGCTGTCAGGCTGAGGATGGCTGGGCCGATTGATAATCTAAGTGACCAATGCAAAAACACTCCCCACTAAAAATAATATATTGGACTTGACCAAACTTCTGTACTTCTATTTTCTCTTGCCTGGGAGTTCTTTCTTGGTTGGAAAACAGACCCTTGCCGTGTTTCCCATTTCCGGTCTTCCAGACTTATGCAGATATTTTTACATCTTAGGATGCAAGCTGAGATAACTGCAATATTTGCTTAAGAGTTTTTTCCAGTTCCTAGGGAATGGAAAACAAGTATTAGAAAGGAGTGGAGTAGTTGATCATTTTTATAGCATGATCTTTGTAAGAAACTGATCCACAGTGTAAGACCAGTTATTCTCAACAAACCCTTTTTCTGTCTTTATAAAGAGTTAAAGAACTCTTCCTGACAGAGTAGCAGGCCTCACATGACCATGATTTTTCAGGTCTGTTGGCCAAATTGAGCAGAATCAACACTCCTCACAAATAGCCTTAAATCTTATCATTGTTTTTTCCATGTGTTACACGAATCCCACCCTAATGTTTTCAACTCAGTTATTTGCATTTGAGGAAGTCAAGATAAAGCTAGTACTTTGGAACTAACCTTGAAGTTCAGCATCAGTCCTACAATCTACTAGTGAATCATTTGTTAAAAGTGTTCCTGTTCGAAGCCTAAATGCTTCCTGCACACCTTTATCTGGGATGCTACCATATAAGGCAATGTTAGGAGGGGCAGTATTGCATCAGCACTTTTAGGAGAGTACTGGAGAAAACCATCAGCATTGGAGATTTTAAGCTCATATCTTGTCATTCATTCAGCATATGACGGTTTTTCAGTTTCCTCCGGATAATAGGAAAACTGAGCAAGTAACATTTCAATTTTTTCCCCAGCTCACTCAGAAACCTCCGGTTATTTTTTTAAGAAAAAGAATATAAAAGGGAGAATTCCCAACCAATTCTTCTCATGCTACATAAATAAAATATATCTGTAGGCCAGAGAGCAAAACAACTATGTTCACTGCCTCTTCTGGTTGTAGTGGTGACATGTTCTTCCCATTTATCCTTCTTGAGGATATCAAGTTTCCCACACTTCTGTCTCTGGAACTCTTTGATCTCACAGCTTTGTCCATACTCTCCAATTGTTTTCTGTCACTGATCTTAACAATTAAGGACCATTGAGGATCCCGTTAAGACTACTGGGGTCCAAACCAAGATTGGAAGGAAAAGACTCTTGCTTACAGTTTGAATTTGAAGTTCTTCCCACATAAACTCATCTGCAAGAGAAAAGAGACAGAGGATCCACACTGAAGGATTAAATGAGGAGAAACAAACAAACAAAGAAAAGAAACAAAAGAAGAGCAAGGACTATTTCACAGACACAGCTCCAAGCCTCTAACCAGAGGTTTGCAAACATGTATGCAGCCCTCAGAAGTTGTTGGAGAGGGATGTGGAGGGCCCATTAGACCAGCTAATACCTGGATCAGATTTTAATCCTTGCACAGAACACGATTAAGGTGTAGAACTGAAGGAAACCTTGCTGAAAGGCCTTTCCTGGAGAAGCTGTCCCCAGTGTAGAAGAGCTAGGAAGGAAAAAAAGTGGCTCAGCAGCCAGGGTGCTGCCACGCAAGCTCATCTTGGCTTGCACTTTGGGAGAGAACAAGTCCTAAATGGGAAATCTGTTCCTTTGGCCTGCACTTTTCAGAATAGAAACCTGCGTGGTATCCAGAGAATCCTCTAATTGACAAGCAAATATAAATTTTGGTCTTCAGCCAGTTATACTCTTAAGTGCTAAATCGAATGTAAAATCACCCTGCAGAGACACCTCAGTGGATAATGTCAGTGTCTGCGCTTCACCCAGATCCCCCGGATCCATCTTTACTGTTTCTTGAGGCAGGGACTCCCTGGTGGGTATGCTCTCCCAGCTGGCACCTCCAGACCTCCTGTTTCAGAGCACTGCCCTCCAAGACACATTTTTCCACCTGAATTTCATGGCTTTCCAGCTTCATTCAGCTGCAACAACTTGGTGGCGTAACTTAAACTCCAGAATCACCTTCAGAATCAGCCCGAGATCATTTTCTATGAGACTTTGCCTGAGGTCACACACTTGCTCAGATTCCTCCTCTTCTCTCTCCTGTTCTCCTCCACACCCTCAGGTTTGCCTGGAACACTCCCTAAATACGCATTGCCACTGAAGCCTCATTTCAAGTGTCTGGTTCTAAGGAACGTGACCCAACATACTCCCATGAGATTCTCTCAGGAAATAAACAAGCACCTCTAGAGACAAACTGTCTAGAAATTACACAACATACAAAGAAAAAAATCCATCTGAGGCAGATTGTGCAGAAACAACAACAGAAGTATTTAGTGCTACGAAGAACTTCATGTAATGGAAAAACAATTTGACAGAATATATAAATTATCCAGGATAGAGATGGAGATAACTAAAAATGGAAAGTATGACAGAAAGTTTAAGACCGACAGAGAAAAAATGAAATGCCTCGCCATAGGTCTCATGATAATTCCCAAGAAGAGAATAGAAAGAATGGTGGAGAGGAAAAAACTGAAACCATAATGTCTCAGTATTTTACAGAAGTCACGAGAGAGAAGAAATAACACAATTCTTATATAAGAACAAAAAAAGAAAAAGAAAAAGGAAAAGCAAATGCATCTGAAATAGACATTGCAAAACACAAAAGCAGAGAGAAAATCTTAAAAGTAAGCAGATAAGAAAGACAGATTAGCTATGAAGAGAGAATAATTAGACTACCAGAAAGAACAGCAATGACAGAGACCAGAAGACGGCAAAATGTCTTCAGAGTGGAAAATGACCATCAGTATAAAATAAAACAAACCAAAATATCACTAATGAAGGAGAAAATAAAGACACTTTCAGACAGTAACTGTGAGATTTTATAATATAATCAATAAATTTTCACTAAAGAAACAGATTGACCCCAGGAGGAAGATCTGAGACGTAAGAAACAGTGCAGAACAGAAAAAGAAAGTGGGTAAACAGATAAGGCTCAACCACATTAGCACAGACACTAAAAACTAGCATCCCTGCAACAGAAATGCTCACTATGGGGCGGGGAGGGCTTAAAAGCAAGATGAATTTCAGAACCAGTAACATGCATATATCACTGAAATTAAAGTTAATGAATTCTACCAATTTTATATATCTGAGAGGAGAGTAAAATACTGGTCATCTTTACACTTTCTAAAAAATTTTTACATTTATTTATTTTTGAGAGACAGAACATGAACAGGGAAGGAGCAGAGAGAGAGAGACACAGAATCTGAAGCAGGCTCTAGGCTCCAAGCTAGCTGTCAGCACAGAGCCTGACATGGGGCTCAAACCCACAAACCATGAGATCATGACCTGAGCTGAAGTCAGACGCTCAACTAACCGAGCCACCCAGGTGCCCCAACACTTTCTATGCCATATATGAACACTGTGAACTTATCCGCTTAAAGGATAGAGAGTGAATACGTTTTGTCCGTACAATAATAAAAGAAGAATCAAAGAAAATTTTGAAAAAAGAAAACCATGATTTATCCAGTAGGAAAAGAGAAGAAGGAATACAAAGTGAAATATGGAAAGTAGAAAGTGGGAATGACATGGCAGTGCCAGCGAAGGTGGCCATATCGGTATCAGATGAAGGAGACATTTGGGTGGGAGGAAAGTGTTGTTATATTTCAAAAGGGCTGTATAAAAGAAGCAATTCTTTGAAGATATATCACTTTTGAACTTGTACATGCACCTAACAACTTATATGACTTATGATTATGACAGGATAAAAAGATGGAGATTTACTAAAGATATAGGTGACTTGAACAACACAATTAATATACATGGTATAAGATACATATAGAGAGACTAGTATCTAATAATTAGAAAGGATTTTAAAGTACACATGAAACATTAACCTCATCTTAGGCTACAAAGCAAGTCTCAACAAATACCATGTGACTCATGTCAAGTTTTCTTACCATAACAAAATTAAAAACAAAATAACCAACAACCTATATATTTGGGAATTTAAAAACACATTTTCTAATAATTAAATTGTCAGAGAAGAAATACAAATTGAGATAAAACAGTTATGTATTATAAAAATACTGCTTATCAAAATTTACAGAATAAAGTCAAAGCAGCACTTAGATACATTTTATAGTGATATACTCATATATTAGTAAAATTAGTAAAATTCGCAAAACAAAAAAAAAACAATGAGTAAACTAAGTGTCAAAATCAAGAGGTGGAAAAAAAAAAGCCCAGAGTAAGTAGAATAAAATGAATAATAAAGATAGGAGAAGAAAACAATGGCAAAGCTTCCACCTGCTTTCAATGACTTCCTACTGTATCCTAGACCAGAATCTGCAAAGTCCTGTCTTCCTGTGTGACCACACTTCCTACTGCTCTTCCCCTGGCTCCCTGGCCTGCTTTTGTGCTCCTCAAACATGCCAACCTCCTTCCTCCTGTAAGACCTTTGCACTTGTTTTTTCCTCTGCCCGGAATTCCAAAAGTATCCATTGCATTCATGGTTGTATCAAAAAACTATTTATTGAGAATCAGTTATGTTCCTGACACCGTCCTCGGCCCTGGGAATACAGCAGTGAGAACAGACGAGTCTCTGTCACTAGAGTACTTGCCCTGGCAGTTTTATCATTCAGAAGGTCTCTCGTCATCACTGATCCAAATGTCAATGCTATTCATTTTTTTGTCTTCCTATGTACCTGCCTTTTCCCAGCAGTGGGCCACTTCTTTGAGATGAGGGACCTTGTCTAACTTTGCTCATCACTGTACTCCAAGGGCATGGAATGATGCCTGAAACAATTATGTGTTCAGGAAATATTTGTTGAAAAAATGAATGTTGAAAATTAATAAAATTCAATGTTAAGAGAAAGAATTCCTGGAAGGTATTTCAGAGGAGGAAAGTGTTATAAATACAATTGAAGAAGACAGAAGAAACCTCCTACAACAAAGAAGTGTGTGTGTGTTTGTGTGTGTGTGTGTCTACAAGCAGAAAAAAAGACCCTGTGTAACATCAGAGAATGGATTTCATGACTGAAGAATAAGAGGTTGGATGGGTAGACAGATACCAGATCTAAAATCTATGTGCAGCATAAAGGAAGTAACATTTAATCTTATGAAAAGCAGTGCATAGGATGGCCATCTATTTCAACAAAAGATGGGAATTTTAAATCCATGTTTTGAGATTTGACTTAAAAAGTAAAGAATGTTTTTATTTTGTTTGAGTAAAATAACCACTTTACTGGTTACAATTATTTATTTTTATGGACTCAATTTTGACTGCATAAGCTATATAATTGGTGCAAGGATATTTCATTAATAACTAACATTATATTGTGCTTCATATAAACATAAACATTGAAAGAGGTGTAAAGCAACCATTGAAACCCAGCTATGTACAAAATTAGGATGTATTTTTTTCTAACTTGTAGCAAATTTACGAGCCCACTTGTATCTGGGTGGTGACTTTGTCATCATCACCATCATTATTATATCTAATAAGTATTAACTGTTTCTTATGTCCAAGATACTATTCCAATTCATTTAATTTGTTCAAAAAACTTTGGTACAGGGACAATTAATTGCTTTAGGTCACATAGCTAGTGAACCAAGTAGCCAGGATTCAAACATAGCTTAAAGACTGAACCACTACTCATGCTCATTCAGTTCTTCCTGATGAAGTCAATCCCACCCACTGAAATTTGTCCCTTAATCTTTTCATGAAAATGTATACTGTCCAGCTTTAAGTCATCTCCTCATGGCATCCTTCTCCACTTCCCTGATTTTCTCTGCCCACATCTTATCTGTTTCTCTTCAGAGGCTTCTGCCACTGATGTTACCCTCTGGTCTGACCACTGGAATTAGCCAAAGACAAAATCACAGTCAGGTGCTTTCAGAGGGATAAGAGGAGGTCCCTGTTCTCCATCAGATTCAGTGTGATTTCATGGGTTCCAGTGACTTGGGAGTTTCCATGTAGATGGGATATGGGGTTTTCTTAGCCACTGTACATCTCCCCCAAACCCTCATTGGTGGTATATATACCCTTCTGGGTATACATTATACTGAACAATAATGTAAGGGACTCCTGTCTCTCTGCTCAACTTTGGGCTCTCTCAGGTGAAGTCTTGAATGCTAGCTTCCATGCCCTCTAGGAATATGGATAAGGTGGCCCTTAATGCCTCCTCTTCTTAAGCACTCTATGATACTCTTCATCCCCTGCCGGCCTCCTGCTTCAGTGAACCCACTCACAAGTGGGCTTTCTGCCTTCAGAAATCTCCAGATAAAAAGTCAATGGTATTCCTCAATTTTCAGAACCCAAATTTAGAAACATGCAAGTCTAGTGCCTCCTCAAATTTGGGGACTAGGGGTTGGTTAAATATTTCAGTAACTATACTCTCAAGAAGGTGACTGTTTTTCTCTTTCCCTTCAGGGGTCTGTGGGAACCCACCACTCTGTAAATCGAACAATAGATTATCCCATAATTTAGGAGTAGGAAACAGGGGACATTCTTCGTGCTTCAAAGGTGAGCTCAGTGTCTTTTGTTCTCAGCTGTGAGTTTAGCATGTCCTACTCACCAGTCACTAGCACCAGGGGATTACTGGAAAGGATCTGTGCTGGTACATCATATCCTCATGTCCACATCAACACATTCATGTTATTAGACCACGAAAAGACAGTGACATCAATACCACCTGAATCAGCATGAGGAATTAGAGAGACTTTATAGGGCATTAGTAACTTTTGATAATAAACACATCCTCTTTATATACTCAACTCAAATAAGTTAAGATTAAAACTACCACTTTTAAAAGTTAAGAACCCTATGGGTTAAGCTTCCTCTTTTGGTAATTAAATACGTAGTTTACTCTTGAAGAATTTATTTTTGTATGAAGTATCAAATGCCAAATATTACAAGTTTTTCTCAGATAATGTGCACTTTCAGCATTTGCACTCAATTTTAAAATAAAGTTAACCATGTCTTTCTACTGTATTTTAATAAAGTCTTCATCCTCTAAAGCTATTTGTCAAGGTAAAAAATAAAATAAAATAGTTAACCATGTTTTGTATAGATTCTGATCATATTTATTATGTAAATATATTATAGTGAGAGAAACAAATAATTAAGGATTAGTATAATGCTTGGCTCATACAGAGCCTGTGCTCCAATTTGAAAAATATGGTTGGCATAACCAATCTCATTACCATCCTAGGGAAGCCTAAATTTAGACAACATATATAAAGCATAAGAACAAGTACTTTATCCAAGTTTGCTATTTTTCTGTCCTCAGTATTGCAATCTATTTTTCCCTTAATTCTTTGTCTTCAACTCAAAATTTCTTGAATTTAAAAAATATGTTCTTACAAGGAAATATGTTCTCTGCATTATAAAATTATCATTCATTCTAGAAGTCCTTTGTTTTAGGGGTCTACTTATTAAGACCAGATCATAATTGTATTGTTCTTGGCCCAAAACTATTCTATCTACTTATCTTTGCCTTATTCCTGCTAATTAGCAAAACTTGGCAGCACAGTCCTTGAAATTGATATATTCTAGTTTCCTGGAGATTGCTTAATGTACGGACTCAAAGGGTTCCAGTCTTGGGAAAACCTCCCTTAAAATATTTCAGTAATCCAAAACAACATCGTCAACTTCCACCGTCTAACCTTACTTAGAAAGTATTATCCTGACTGGTTATGGAAGTTGCTTAGCATCGCAAGTCTGTGATTAGACATCCTACCACTTCTCAGCTATTCACTTCTGAAATTTTGTAATTTCCAATATTCCTGTAATGATTTGAACTCGAATTATGTTTTTCTTCTGCAGTGTTGCTTCCCCTAGTGCTGAGTCAAGACCCTGAATATTTGTGAAACAACCTAAGCATTTTGCTAAATGAACTGTTAGAAAACGTAACTGCAGAAGGACTTTTAGCATTGACACACTAAAGTATTTTATCTGCAAGTCAGGGATAGGGTCTTTGTCATCATCACCATATCTCCAGCAGGGAGTGCAGCATTGACTCCTAGCAAATGTCCTTTCAACCAAACCGCCGAGAGAACACACAGAAGGGGGAAAAATTAAAACTGTCTCTAACTTAAATTTTTAAATTTAAAATGTGTCTCGTATAGTGGCACCTAATTTTTAGAAACATCTTATCATGCAACAGCATTATTTTACTAGCTATAAAAACATTGAATAATTAATTTTTAAAAAATTTCCCACATTTTTCAAAGAATGAAGTACATGATAAAAAATGTACTCAGAAAGAAGCAACTTAGCAGTTTCCAACTTAACAGTGAAGTGATTCTGATGGTTAGACCTTGTGTCCATAGACTTTTGAGGAATTCATCTATATGTCACAGGCTACAGCTACTAAATAGTCCTGAATTCCATGATCCTTTAGGGCTAGTGATAACTTCTCCCAAAACTTACTTTACCCAGTGAGACTTACCCAATGAGAGTTCTCCTCCACTCTCTCAACAGTCTGCCATTTGCTTCCAGTCTTTTCTTTACTTTTCACCTTTCCTCCCCAATTTCCCTGAGTCCATGTTGCTCCACCCTCCAGTTGACCAAACTTTTTGACTTACAGATTGTGGACGGGGATCACTGTAACTGCCACTTCATGTTGGAGCTGGGACTTTCCATTAGAAGTAATAGTGTTAGTAGATGATATACAATTGGCCAATGAACTACTCAAGAGTTAGGAGAGCTGACCTCCCCCAGATGAGAACCAGTGTAGAAATGTTGACTTCCCAAAACAGAACTCTTAATAGCCTACTGTTGACTGAGGTCTTACTGATAGCATATACAGTTGATTAATACATATTTTGTATGTTATATTTTTACATACTGTATTCTTGCAATAAGGTAAACTAGAGAAAAGACAATGCTACTAAGAAATTGTAAGTAAGAGAAAACACATTTGCAGTCTGTAATGTATTTATAAAATAAAACCCACATATAAGTGGTCCTATATGGTTGAAACCCATGTTATTCAAAGGTCAATTGTATTTCTTGTGTTAAATAACACAACATTTCAAAAATATTCCTGAGGTGCAAACATTTAGGAATGGCATACTTCTCTGGGTCTGGATATTATATAGATAGCTTACACTTCCGCAAACATGCGCTACAACTATCACATTAATCAATACCAGAGAATTTTGGTTCACTAATGCTTCATTTCATATTTTTAAATACATTTTTTTACGTAGTGGTAGTGTAAGGAGCTTTTACACTTTTCAGGAAGAAGGCGCTGCTTTGGAAGAGGTAGTTTTCCTACTAGTAAGATATAGCCGTAAAATATAATGAATGCGCATATGAGGGAATCTGTTTCAATGCACGGTAGGAAGAATCTTTTCCACTACTGTCTTCAAGATCCTACTTCAGAATGTGGGTTCTGCCTAGCATTCTGCTGCTGGTTTCCTGTGGCTTCTGATTCTTAACATAGTTTGGCATATAACCAAGAGAAGGAAAGTGTCTGTTAGGACTGGAGTCAGTGCATATAACAGAGACCCTACTTACTTGAGAAGCTAAAAAGCATGACTTTGTGCTCGATTATGTTTAATAAAGATCAGAAAGTGCATTCCAGGCCTGAAACAGAGCCTCCACGGAGTCACAGGGATTCCAGAGAAGCACTGAGTTCTCCCATCCATCGTGCTCACAAATGTATTACCTCTGCCTCATAGGCAGCAGGAAGGAAGAAATGGCAGAGGGGCCAGACGGTACACACCATCTGTCTTTTAAGAAAATTTTCTGGTAGGGACACACTTCCATGTTCACATTTTTGATGGTTCTGAATAAGATCGAAGTACAAAGAGAGAGTATAGATATTGGAATAGGTAACCAGTAGTCTCTGCAGCAGAAAGTGGTAATGACACAGCGTAAAAAGGCACCTTGAAACCTGTAGATGAGTCCTGGGAAAATAAAGCAGTATAAGCACAGAAATAATCACCTTTCTTTAGTGTCAGAGACTGAACAATGAATCCCTTTCCATTACTCCCAACAAAATATGAGAAGGATGTCACCCATGAATCAATGGCAGCATGGGTTAATGACTAAGATCTGGTTCCTCCTTCCCAGAGGCAAAGTGTTTAATTAGAATGATGTGTCAGGAATTTTAAAAATCTGACAGTGCACATTTTATTCCTTTGTTCTCCTCCCCTCCAACTTTTCTTTTCTTCTGGCTTTCCAACTGATTTATACTTCCATATGCGTTTTAGAGTCATTTTTTAAATTCAAGTGGTAGGATTTCAAAATTGCACATTCTTTTTAAAAATGGATTAATAACAAGTCTTGGCTCATGACACGTTCTTACTATTTGTTCGTGAATGGTCTGCTTCTGTGCACTTAGTTAGCTATTAATTTTTAACAATTAAATAAACACTTGCAAACTACCACCCAGAACAAGAGCTAGCATCTTGACAACAATCCATTCTGTCCTCACGTTTCTTCCACCCAAAGCCATCACTGCACTTTTAATTTTCTCAAATCTGATTTTATATGCCCAAGAACAAATCCTCAGTAATTCTCAAAATTATCTAGTTCTAAATGTTATTTATAGCAATGATTACTACTTGCCAACACTAATATTCATTGTCCTTTCTTAATATTGGTTTGACTCAAGGTGGCAAAGTGCTCAGTTAAAAGACTATATTTCCCGATCTTCCTTGTAACTAGGTGCGGCCTCAGGCTAATTTCAGGCCAGAGGGGAAAAGTGAAAGTTGCTAGATGACACTCTTGAAAATTTCTATTAAAGCGGAGACATACAGATAGTGTGCATGCACCACGTGACCTTCACTTTCCTGTGTTTTGGTACTATGGATGTGGTGGCTGGAGCTCCAGCAGCTATTTGAACCATGGAATAAACTCGATACTGAAAAGCTGCTCTCTAAGAGTGACAGAAAGAGAGAAGCCCAACAACCGTAGGGCCATAGCAACTCTGGGTTGCCTTCCTCCAGGCCTCTTTTTAGTGAAAGGTAAAGAGACTCCTGTCTTATTTACTCAGCCTCTATTTACAGTCTCTGCTATGAGCAGCAAAACATCTCATAACTGATACACTATTGTAAATGGAAGGCTTTAAAGTTGTATTTTATAGCTTGTGATGTTTCTATAAAAAATTAGTTTATTATTTGGAAATTAGACACCTTAACAAGTTCTGTTGTGAGCAACAAAATGCAATACATAACTGATATACTGGTATAAATAGAACATCTTGAAGTTGTATTTTATAACTTCTGATTTTTAAATTTGGGAAGTTAATGACATCGTTCATTTGTTTTTATTCAATTTTGAGAGACAGGGGTGAGTGGGGGAGAGGCAGGGAGAGAGAGAGACACAGAATCTGAAACAGGCTCCAGGCTCTGAGCTGTCAGCACAGAGTCCAATCTGGAGCTCCAAAGCACCCACGAGATCATGGCCTGAGCTGAACTCTGACGTTTAACCAACTGAGCCTCCCTGATGCCTCAGCTCTGTTTATTTATAACCAAACAAATTTACTGAGAATTTTACTGTTGTTGTTCTTGTACTTTCATTGTTGAATCCTTGAACTTTTTAAAGTTAGTCATTGTGTCATTTGTACAGAAAAGGAGGAGATTCTGACACATGGTTAGGATCATCTGAAATTCTTGAATCTCCAGATTTCCCTACCATGTGACCCTAAGATATAGCTTACTATTCCCCACTAAGAGGTGGAGTAATCTTATATATCTTGTATAATCTCTGAAGATTATATAGGAGTCCTCTTGAGCACAGTATGATCCACAATCAGGATCAACCCCCACCCCCCTCCCAGCTTCTAGGACAGCAGTCACTCAGCCAGGAAAAATTAGACCTGATGAAGGAGAAAAGAAAGTTTATCTCAAAGGAGCTATAGAATCTACATGGAGCTAATCCAGAGGGTGAATCAAAAGGGGTGGGACATAAGTTTGAATTCTCCTGAGAACACTTCCCTGAGACAAAGGATTTAAAACCCTGGCAAAGAGTGGAGAAGATGGTGCCAATATATTAGGATGGCTCCTCAGAAGCGTATAAAAAGTGATGGCCCCCACTACATGAGGCAAAAATAGATTTAGGAGAAGTTTCTAGTACTATAAAAATAAGATGACTACCTATAAAAATAAAAAATTCCATGCAACTGGAGCCATTGAAACTTATAAATTGGGATTATACAGTTATTTGCATGAATTTGGTTCTGCCTCTTGTAGACTTAAAATTCCTTGAGGTTAGATAATATGTTTTCTTCAACATTCTATAGACCCAATGCCTAGCAGAGATTAATAGATTCCCAGTAAATACCTCTGAAACCGATAAAAGGAAAAGTGTAGTTAAGGAAATTATATATATCAACAAGAATAGACTGGAAGAAGAGACTAGGTATCTTTGAAATTTTTTTCTAGCTAATCTTTAAAAATTTTTTAAAGCCTTTTTTCTTTTTTTTAAATGTTTTATCTATTATTTTTGAGAGAGAGAGAGAGAGAGACAGCATGAGCAGGGGAGGGTCAGAGAAAGAGGGAGACACAGAATCTGAAGGAGGCTCCAGGCTCTGAGCTGTCAGCACATAGCCCGATGCGGGGCTTGAACCCACGAACCATGAGATCATGACCTGAGCCGAAGCCGGACCCTCAACCGACTGAGCCACCCAGGCACCCCTAATCTTTAAAATTTTTAATAAAACAAAGAACTTTCTAGAATGTTAATCAACATCTTGAGATATTTACATAGAATACTTTTGCTAGACCAGCTCTCTTTGCCTTTCTTTTGTAGACCATACTTATGTTGGGTACAATACCACAACGTGGTGTTTAAAAGGAGCCACAAGCCTTAGTGGGGTTTGATCAGCCTGAGGAGAGCTTTGAAAGTAATCAAGAACCTTTCTAAAAAGAATATATGGACAAAGTTCTCTGGTACTTGCCTTCTTTCAGTACTTCTCTTCGGATGAAAATGAGTAAAAATGTATATCAGTAGGATTGGGAAATACCTACAGTTTTAGCCCTTGAATGGCTGTAATAGCGAAAAAGTACTTTCCCTGGTTACATACAATAGTTTTTGGCAGCTAGGTTTATCCTGTACTAGAGCTATTGAGGAAAAGTTTTTTGTCTTTCCACATTGCCTATGATAATAAAGACCCATTAATGGCAATAAAGAATTAATCTAAAGGGCTCCCTCCATTCTGAGAAAGTCCTCTGAAAGTGCAGTAAGACAGAGAAGAGTTAGTTGAGTCTTATCTCAGAATACCCAATGTGGGGCTACAGGTTGCTTCTTCTCTAAAAGTTTTCAGTAAACAAGAATCTACTGTGACTAATGTATTCTTCTCACATTTCTCCCCACAAAATAAGATTTACACTAATTAATTAAAGTTATTTCTTGAACCCCAAGATTTTACAAGTTGTTGTTTGTTTTCCTCAATTCGTTTGTTTCCATTACATTCTCCATATGAAAAAATCATCATAGTTTTGCTACCGTGGGAATGTCTTCTTGCTTAAAACAGATGTTAATGACAATTTGATTATAAGGGAGCATCAGAAGAGTCAAAATGACTGTGGGAAAGACTGTTAATACTCTTTGGGGTTAGAAAAGTAGAGCTATGTTGTATTGACACACTTGGAGGACTACTGTCAAAATTCTTCCTTTGGTGATTTTATCTATGTGAAACAGGCTTGTGAAGCAATTCAGAAGGTTTCTATGCTCACAAACATTTTCCTAAATGGTTGGGTTGGTTGTGAAAGTTTTATGGGGAGGGATATAAAATATTCTCTCCAGTTACCCTGGATTATTCTCTCCTGCCCCGTTATATTCTACATTTGTAGTACCAGAGAGTCTGTACACTGGTGATAGTCTGGTGTGTGGAGAAAGGATGGGGGAGAACCCAGATGGGGCTGAATGAAATATTTGCTAACACCTAGATTCTGCTTGATCTTCTAAGATTCCTTAATTATCCTACATCAGAGACACATATCCAGTCCACGTGCGACCTCTTTGGGCTGTGACTCATTTCCTCCACCTCAGCTCAGTGCCATGGAGCCTCTACTGAGGTCTTCTGTTAGGAGGCAGGGATTTCCACTCGTGAGAAATTTTGCTTGTCCTATACATGGATTCTTTCCTTGCCTTTTCTTCTCTTTCCTTAGCTGGCTTCTCACCAAGCTGAAGGTAATAAGTGGTGTTTCTCAGGGTCTTATCAGTTCCCCCTTTGCTTCTTGATGAGGCTGCTGAGAAACAAGCCCAACCACCTCCCTCTTTGGCTTCCACTATTGACAAATAAAATTTCTGAAATTTTGAAATGTATGCCCCAATCTGTTCTGTGATTGGTTTGTTTTGGTAAATCTTTAGCTTTGTGTATCATTATCATTTTTGCCTATTCTTGTTTGGGTATTAAGGGAGTGAGATTTGGGACCACTACCTCATCAAGCTATCTTAACATGCAAATGTTCCTGCTTTACTCTTCACATGCAGGTCACCTCGGTGGAGGATTCTGGCTTCGTAGGGAGAGTTTTTTAAATAGGGGATACAGGAGAGACCCTTGAGCCCGTGATAATCTGCCTGGACCGTAGTTCCTCTTGAATAAGATGATAAATTGAAGTGTCTATCTAATTAAGTCTTCTTACATGGAAGGGAAGAGTAAGAGCAAATTTGAGTGTCACAATGTCACTCAATGACTCTCTGTCAGCAATATAATTTGCTACTGTTGGGTCAAATTTATATTATGTAAACAAAGAAAAATAGTTATGAGCAATTATCAATTGAATTTAGACAATGAACAAACTATCTGCTAATAATCAGCCTTAGCTGTCTCCTTTAACTAAGCTCATTGGAAAATTGCCCAACACACTCCTACATTTAACTTGACATGGATTTCCAAATAATTAGGGTCCAATTTAGGTTTTAAAGGTCGGATGTTATGCACACATTCACAGAGAAAGAGAGGTTGGGCGAGAGAGGGAGAAAGGGAGAGATAAAGAGACTTTGGAACTAGAAAGAAACTATTTAGTCCTTTTCCTTCTTTAGAAGATAAATTTTATCCTAATTCCTTGCTTAATTACATGCAAACTATAATAAAGATAACCCATAAAACTATTAAATTAGGAAAATATTAGCATAATAAAGTTCTAAAGATCCTTTCAGCATGTAATTTTTTATTTGTAGGTCAATGATAGGATAGGATTGACAGAAGAACACACAAAAAATTACCATTATATTTTGAAGACTTATTAGAAAGAAGATTTTTACCTAATTCTTATAGGCAAATCTAGTAAACTGAAATATATCATGGGGCCCCTGGGTGACTCAGTCAGTTGAGCATCTGACTCTTGATTTCGGCTGAAGTCATGATCTCACAGTTCGGTTCATGAGCTTGAATGCCGTGTCAGTCTCTGTGTTGACAACATGGAACTGCTTGGGATTCTCCCTCTCCCTCTCTCTGCCCGTTCCCCATTCAACATAAATAAAATAAAAACACTAAAAATAAATAAATAAATAACTAAGTAAGAAATATAGTCGTAGCTATGAGCAAGTGACACCCAAGCAGCCCCTGAAATGGTAGCCCTGCATAGAAAAGGGCTTCCTAAATTTAACCAGGAGGTCAGCCAACAGCTGTTTTTATTCTGTAACGTTGCTGGGAGCCATTTGCAAAATAACCTGTATCAGCAAAAAGAACCATTGCAATTATATTGAGGACCCCCTTAGTGAAATCTCTAAATGTGCAGGTATTAATGACTTTTAGATGGTTCTGCACAAATCGATGAGAGCAGTGACAACATTTGAAATTGCTAATTACAGCATAGTTGCCCTCGAAAGATATTCAGTGTCCATCTAGTAATCAATGGAAATCTTGTTCTATTTGACCCAGAGGATTTATTAAACAACTGTTATACCGAAGGAACTTAAGGTTTAGTCCCTCCAGTAATACCTATATTTATTTCTTTCATATGAATGTTCTATTCTTACTTGTCAACAAATAAATCATTCACCAAAAAATATATATTTTGTGGACCTAATAAATTTTCTCTTTTCCAAGATACATGACCAAACTTGGAAACTGAAAACATGAAACAATTAATAAAAGTTATTGGTCTAAATGAATGATTTATAATAAATGCATATATTACAGCTGACTTTATAAAATGGTTGTCTTCGGGCACAATCTTCTAAAAATAACGACGCAGTTTTCAAGTAGATTCTGATTCTCCTTCAGTAGATCATGTCTTTTGGTTTTCATACAGTTAGTGACGATAAATGTCAACAAACATTTTCTGTAAATTACATAGTCTTCATGAGTTATTTGATAATTGGAAATTAAGTATTTACTTTTCAATGAATATGGAGTTTTGTCTTTTGAAGCTCACAATTTCTTAAAGAGTTTATTGCAAAATACTAAAATGTTATCAAACAATAAAATATAAACAAGCAAATTTCCCTCGTAAAATATATGACAAAATATTGGAAGAAAAGTGTTTGGACTGTACTCTGAATGACTTATGTGAGGACTCTTACACCTACAATTGCCTACATGTATTTCATGAAAAAGAATCTTGACAGCACACATGTCACACACTACCTGATGAGGCCGTTGCCCAAGCTAGAAATGAAAAGCAGCACTCTCACAAACTGGTCCTGGATTATTTTAATGCAACTATCAATGATAATGATTGTTTAGAAAATAAAAATTTGGGGAGGTTAAGTCGGTTCAGTCGGTTAAGCGTCTAACTTCAGCTCAGGTCATGATCTCCCAGTTTGTGGGTTTGAGCCCCTCGTTGGGCTCTGTGCTGACAGCTTGGAGCCTGGAGCCTGCTTTGTATTCTGTGTCTCCCTCTCTCTTTCAGCTCCTCTCCCACTTGTGCTCACTCTCTCTCTCTTTCTAAAATAAATAAAACATTAAAAAAAAGAAAAGAAAAACTCTTGGGACAAATGCTGAACAGACAGGAGACCATGACCATAGGTATAAATGGGAGTTTTTTAGGTAAACCAGAATATATAGCTTTATCTCATATTTAGCACTGTTACCATGGAGACTTCCAGGCTTTCTGATGTTTAGCGCCTGAAAACTGTTTCACAGACTGGGACAATACCTTGCATAATCCTTTGCTTCTTGGTCAGAGAACTGCTAGCGTTCATCACTTGGGATGATAATGTTCTTATATGTGTAAGAGCTTTTGGTTGCAGAAGACAGAAACTCCACATGAGCAAGCTTAAGCAAAAATTACAACAAAACAGCAGCAGCTGGAAAGCCATATAGGAGACTTTCCTGGAAGGGTATTGGCGTGGCTTGCAGAATTAAAGACGGGAAGCCAGACTTCTGGAAACTAGGAGTCAGAGTAGCTTGAGGACTCTCATGGACTAGAATCAGGGATTCAATGCTATCAGTTCTCTCTCAGTCTCTCTCTGTTTCCCTGTCCCCCTGTCTCTCTGTCTCCATCTCTCACTCTTTCCTTTTTGCATCTTTCTGTGTGTCGGATTTATTTCCCCATTGCGAACCAGCACCTTTCACATGGCTTGGTCATGACCTGTGGCAGCTACGTGTTTCACACCCTCCCAAATTCACCGCCAAAGCAAAGAGCCTTCTTCTCTTAATGTAAACCTCACAGGTAAATCGTTAGAGATAAAGTAGCCAATTATATTAAAGAATTAATGTTACCATAATCATTAAAATGATAACAAACATATTTTCTCTATATCTTGGAATCCCATATGTGTTTATAGCTTCAAGATATCAAAGGGAATTGTTTTATTTCTTCTAAGTGTTACAGAAGCTATAAAATGAGATAATGAACTAACTGGAGAGCAAATAAGTAGATCTCCAGAACCAGAGCAGAGACTAAACTTATTTCCAGCTATTCTTATACCAACTTTAGGAGAGATTAAAAACAGAAAAGAGGGGCACTTGGGTGGCTCAGGGGATTTAGGTGCCTAACTCTGGATTGTGGGTCAGGTCACGATCTCACACTTTGTGAGATAGAGCCCCTTGTTGGGGCTCCACACTCAGTGCAGGGCCTGCTTGGGATTCTCTCTCTCTCTCTCTCTCTCTCTTTCTCTCTCTCAATAAATAAATACAATTAATAATAAAACTGAAAAGAAAGTGACTATTCAGGACAGGCAGAAAGCGGATTTGTTTTGATATTCTGTCTTTTTAAGGATTGTTTATCTGTGTGTGTATTTTTAAATAAATTTTATGCTCTATAAGATTTTATCGCTGTATGAAAAATTAATTCTTACCTACACTTTTACTAAACAAATACTTTCTTCACAGTGCAAAAGCAATTGATGCCATGGAAAAAAGAATAAAGAAGAATATTAAGGCATAACAAAAGAAAAAGCATGTTTAGGCTTTGAGGCTAATTGAATCACATTATCTAACATTATTTTGAAGCCTGATTTCCTGTTTCCCATTCAAACACCAGGACTAAAGTATCCCCCTTCTCTGGCTATTCTATAGATCATAAATATTCCAGATATATGGTACTTTTCAATGTCTTGGCATAAATTATACCAACAAGAAAGCACTGGTTGATTTCCCAGAAAAGGAAGGATAAAAAAAAAAAAACAACACAGATTTTTCTTAACATTCCAGCCTTCGCCAAATCATTCTGTTTGAGAAAAGTATTTGACTTTAATTAGTACATTAATACAACCCTGTTCTTTCAAGTGGAATTAAAGCTTTATTAAATTCAAAGCCACTCTGGAAAATGCAAAGATATTTTCATTTGGCAATTATACACAAAGCAAAAATGCTTATGATTAACGAATTGTATCTTATCATTTTTGGTCACTATTTATGCCTTGGATCCGAATCCCAGTATGAACACTTAATTGATGAATAACGTTGGGCAGTTTGGTTAATCTCAAATAATTTCTTCCTCTGAATAACAAGAATAGTATCAGCTTCTTTAAAGAGCTGTTACCAAGAGTCAATAGAATGATATAAGAAAAGGCATTTGATGTAGAACCTGGCATAGTGTGAGATTCAATGCATTTCCCTATAGGCTTTGTTGTAGACTGAAGTCTGTAGTTCATAAAATAGCTATCAGAATTTTATGTGAAGAAGCCTGAATCCCCATAGCATAAAAAGAATGAGGTTTTCCTCAGTGAGGTTTGTGGAACACTGCGGGGTCTCTGATAGTATAATGATTAAAATAATAACAATAACAACTTTTATCAAAGAAACAGAATGCCTCCCTGAACCCTTCCAATTTCACACATACTCCATTTCTTCTGTTTAGAAAACATCATAATTTGAGGGTCATAAGAGTATAAAGCAGTTGCATAACAATATAAATTATGTCCTAGAGATAGGTAAACTATTTCTTTATTTCAGTTTGCTTTGGATGGTTCATTAGTCTAGCCAGTTCATTAACAAAAATTGCTAATTCATTTCATCCCTGTGATTGAGAGTGGCCTACAGGGATAGCATCATTGTACTGAAAGTGATTGTAAGGTAACCGATTTTATCTACCTTTTGTATATACTTGCTTTCGGTTTTGAGGTACCATGTTTAAATTCTAGACCATTTTTTTCTGTTTAGATGGCAAAGCTCATGGCAAGGACTGAATGTAACTCACCCTTGGATCTCCCACGACTAGCTTAGTTCCTGGAATATGGATTTTAACATGTGGCAGTTGACCTGAGCTACACGACAGTATATTCAGTATATAGTATATAGTATATAAATGTCTGTATCTATGTAATTACATCTCCTTACCCTTTTTTTTCTATCACCGGGGGAAACATGGCATGGAGATAACATTGAGCCAAACACCACACAGAACAATCTTTTCTCAACTGATAGAAATCTGAGTTTATCATTCTTTTCCTTCCCTTCTCCCACATAATGGCATATGAGGACTTCTAGGGTTAAATTACTTAGACTTAAATTGGCCCCTCAACTGCCAGAAAATTGAATTGAATCTCTTATAAGCAAGGAAGCTGTTCATGTGGGAAGTGTCATTCCCATGGGATTTTTGTACAACTGTGCAAATTTTAAACAATATATCTAGGGAAAAGAAAGAATGTGGGAAAAATATAGTGGGTTTTTCTTGTGTGTTTGTATAATTTTGACTTTTTGGCCAAAAGGAGTAATATGTAATCAATGGTTTCACATTTTTCAGTACTTGGTCCCAAGCCAAATTGAAAAATAGCTCCTCTCCCACTGAGGATCATCCCAAGGCTTTAGTGTCTTCTTTGTGTTGTGAGAACTCCTTCCCAGGATGTTTCCCTTGTTCTGAAATGGGGAGAGTGGACGTGCAGACCTGAGCACTGGGGCCTCGTCATTAACACTCCCCAGCTGTCTCAAGACATGAAATCCCAAAATAAAAGGGATGTGAAACATCCTCAGGCCTAAAAAGTCACTTTACTAACACCGGGGCATGAGAGAGGAAAGAACTTTCTGTGACTCTGAGCTATGGTTTAAGTGCAAGGAGAAGAACACTTTTCCTGATGGCGTGGCTACAGAACAGTGTGGAGAGAACATGAGTTCTGTTGGATCAGCAGCAGTCTCCAGAGATCTGGGTGTAGAGAGCCGATGTGTGAGCTAGGCAACCTTATTTCACTTCAAAAGAGAATACAGTCTTTGCGTGTACTTTGCTTGTGATTTGCCCTTGGAGTCATTATGAGCCAGAGATGGGACCAGAAGAATGTACTTCAGAGAGAGAAGTATTTTGTCCTACTATTATTTTCCCATCCAAATTTAGGTCAGGTGATAGGTTAATTTGGGAGGGTGGGGGGGGGTCATAAAAAATCTATAGTGGCTGTTATAGTGTAACTAGGCTGATTGTATTCTTCTCAGGGTAATTTTGCTGTATAGATTAAACCACTTTGTTCTTTATAAAAGGACTAAAGGGTTCAATATATAATATGACTTGAAATGTTCTACCTCCACTTTTCCAGATCTAGGGTATATATATATATATATATATATATATATATATATATATATATACACAAACCTTACACCACTGTTTCATTTTCATCTATTTTTTTCTCAATTAAAATAAAATAAAATTGAATTCATCCCAGAACTACGTGGAACTAGAGGTAAGTCCAGAAGCTGACGTGCCTCTGGGCTATAAATATTCAAGAAGCACTGAACTATGTGAATTTTTTTTCACATACCTGGTCTTGGTATAATACATATTTAAACATATTTCCCTTTAAAAAAAATTAAGGAGGCAAGGTAGTTAGCGTCTTAAAAGACTGTGAGCTTAGGGAACAAAGCTGGGTTTGAATCCCAGCTGTGCTATCAGCTACTATGTGATTTTGGTCAAGTACTTTTAAGTAATTTTATCTTCCTGAGCAGAAATCTCCATGTCAGCAAATCTAGGGCAGTATGTACCTCACAAAAATGCAAAAGATAAATGATAATATATATGTGAGAAGTCTATGCCCTCATATGTATGTGGGTGACCCAACTAATGTCCATGTCCTTCCTTGCTAGATAATCTAGATATTAAACTTCCCTTAAATATTAGGCATATACTCATGATACCTTAAGGTGTGTCAGTTATATTTTTAACTGGACCATTGCCAATTATTTTGACATTTTATTCTAGTGCATTCACCATTGTTTCAAACAGCATTAAAAAAAAAAAAATCCCTATCCTAACAATGAGTCATCCTTCAAAATGGGTGATAGTTGCTTCATGAAAACCAAGCAATATTTAGAGACACCCAATACTGAAAGAATTGAGGTGTGCTAGCTTCTTCATCGTTTATTTATGTGTTCATTCATCATTTAGCAAATATGTATTGGTTACCTTCAATATGCCAGGCATTGTTATAGGCACTGATAGAGAAGTGATTCAAAAAGATAATAAAGTCTGCTCATATGAAACTTATATTCCAGTGCAGAAAATAAATAATGTAATAAATATTTTATCAAAGGTAACAGGAACTTTGGGAAAAAATCAATGGGGTAAGAGAGATGAGGTTCTGAGGCAGGGATAAAGTTTGAAATTGTAAACAGGTCTTTCTTTCAATGCAGTCCTTGGTGAGAAAGAGTGAAGAAAGCAAGGAGGTAAAAGAGCAAGACATGTAAATACTCAGAGGAAGGACTTTCAAAAAAGGGAATGGCCAGTGCAAAGGCCCTGAGGTAAGATTGTACCTACTGTGTTTGAGAAAAAGCAAGGGAAAGGCCAATATGGTTGGAATGGACTGACAGAGAGGAAAAGGAGTAGAAGAACTCAAAGATGTATTGAGGGCCAAATCATATCTGACCTTGTCATTCATTATAAGCACTTTGATTCTATTCTGAATGCAGTGTGGAGCCACTGAGTTTTGAGAGGCAGAGTAACATAAACTGACTTACATTTTAATAAGACCACTCTGGCGTCCTTCCTGGATATAGAATGGAAGGCAGTCAGAGTGGAGGCTGAGATAATGGTTGGAAGGCTACTGCAATAATTCATGTGAGAGATGATAATTGACTAGATCAGTGTATTAACAGTGGAAGTGGTGAGAGATGGATTGAAGTTACAAGAGCCAACAGGACTTCATGACAGGTTGGAAAAAGAGGAGTCAAGAAAACTTTCAGTGCTTTTGGCTTCATCAACTGATAGGATACGGAGTTGCCATCGACTTAGACAAATAAGATCACGGTGTAGGAGTCTTGGAGATGGGAAGAGAATTTGGGCATATTTGAGATTTTTGGCAGATAAACAGTTGACTGTGTCTGGAAATTGTAGCGTAGGTCTAGGCTTGAAATACAAATTTCAATATTGTCACCTCAGATGCACACCAAGCTCACAACACATCCCCTGATTCTTTAGAACGTAAATATAACTTGATTAGTAATCACTACTCTTCTTCTGTGTCAGGCTAACCTTGAAATAATGCAGCAATTCCTTTTATACAATTGAATCTTTTGTACTCTACCTAAAATGCGGACATTTTACTTGTATTTAAAGTGGTACACATTGTATCAGTAAGGAAGTGAATGTAGATAAAAAAGGAAGTTAAATCAATATTGAGGCCCTCCAACATTAAAAGATTAGAAAACGGGAGAGAAGTAAGAGAAAGTTAATACAGAGAAGCAGCCAGTGGAATAAAAAAAAAACAAACCAGGAGAATGTGGTGACCCAAAAGCCAAGAAAAAAAGATGTTCTCAGAAACAGAGTGATCAGCAGTGTGAAATATTGCTAACAGGTCCAACAAAATGAGGCCAGAGAATATTGAACTTAGCAACATAAAGTTCATTGGTAACTTTTCAAAGATACCATACAAAATTCAAAGTGAAAGCAAAAAAGCATAACGTAAGTTAAGGGAGACCAACAAAATTCTGATTTTGACACTGAGACTTTGATTTTCTTGACGTATCAAAATCTTGGGGCACCTGGATGGCTCGGTTAAGCCACTGACTCAGTTAAGCATCCGACTTCAGCTCAGGTCATGATCTCAAGGTTCATGGGTTCAAGCCCCGCTTCGAGCTCTGTGCTGACAGCTAGTTTAGAGCCTGGAGCCTGTCTTTGGATTCTGTGTCTCCATCTCTCTCTGACCCTCCCCTGCTCATGCTGTCTCTGTCTCTGTCTCTCTCTCAAATATAAATTAAAAAACATTAAAAATAAATAAAGAAATAAAGTATCGAAGTATCAAAATCTTCCTGACATGGGGGGGAGTGGTCATTCTATTTGTTGGTAGTTAAGGAAGACACACAGACTGTGCTTTAGATAGTCTAGCACTGAAATTATTAACCCATCAAAATAACTCACCATGCTGAATTAAAACGTGGAAGTGTAGACTTTGTATTGGTAACATCATCTTTATCAACATAAAGATTTTTAGCAATTACAACTAATAATATTGCAAAAAAATAGAATAGAAATTATGAATATATCAGAAATATATTTTTAGAAATGGTCCATTTCTTTTTGAACAGCATTAGGTGTGAAAACATCAAATATTAAATAATATAAATTACATATTGGATTTTATTAGAAATTAATTTGGGCTCTAGTGAGTATATACTTATAGTGCCATCTACTGTTTGGTAGTAAAATCACAATGTGCTGGCAAACTGGGAAAGAGAAATATAATACAGGCATCTTCTTTTTATCGGTAATCTCTTTCTGGAAATCAGGCATTCTATGAAATAACACTAACTTATGGAATACATCCCATTGTTTCAACAAGGAAAAATTATAACTAACATGCTCCACAGGAAATCAAAAGTCAATTTTATAAAATGTAACAAAACTCACTGAAGCATTTAATGTATGCAGGTTTGCATACGTCATACATATGTATGCACCAAACTGTAGCTTGAAACATCGCTTTCTGATTGCCAAACACTTATCAATATGGCTGTCAGCATGCCGTAACATTTGTTGACCAATGATATATTTTTCAAAAAGTTTATGAGTGATTTCAATTTTATTTGGAATGCTACACCAAATCTTTTCCCTAATCATTTTGTTTAACATGCTATATTTTCTACAGAACTGTTGCTAGGATATATTATTGAGTAAAAAAAGTGAGGTAGAAAAAATTGTATATAATTTATCATTTATCTAGGAAAAGACACGGGACATTATGTGTTATATTATGTATTATCACGTTATAATTTTTTAAATGGACAAGTAAAAAATGTAAAGTAATACGTTATAGAAGAAAGAAAAGATAGAGCACAGAAAACAAGGATAGAAGGAAAGCTTCCTTAAATATAGTAGACTCAAGTACCTAATTCTAAACCACAATTAAGTAAAAAAGGAATTCTAATAAATAAAGTGAAAAGAATGCAGTTATATTGAGTTTTAGTAGTTTGAATCAAAAGTGTATTCTTAGAAAAATATTGTAATGAGAGATAAATATATTCTATGAAACTACGGTATGAAAAACCAGAAGTCATTTTTAATAGGAAAATATGAAACAGGGAGAGGTCTTCGGGGGTCTGCCTATAAACTTTGTCTTCCTGAGGAGACTGAGGACCAATTCTGTAACTAATGTGTGTTACACACACTCTTGTCCTCATCTTTGATAGACAATGACCTGACCTGAACTCAAATATTATTGTTAAATTTCAAATATTCATGGACCTCAACAAAATTTTATATTCAACATCTTTTCTCCTTATTTTCTCCTTATTTTTACTTCCTTTGGCATTGACACAAAATATTACGTTCGTTTCATAAGATTAACTTATAAACTCCAGTAGGATATAGATCTTTGTGTTTTTATAATAATAGAATGTCATTGTTTTACTGTTTTTTTTCCTCCCGCCTGTGCTTTTAAGCACTCAGCAGCTGTAAGAAAATCAAAGATCATCTCATCAGTCAACACTTCAATTATTCTATAAGTTATTGACAGGGTGGTCAATGGTAAACTTTAAAGGTAAGGTTAATAAGTAAAATGAAGAAATTATAAATGCAATTACCCCTGTGCTTCCTTTGTTCAGCTACTTAAGTATGTATTGAATTTCTGCTATGTGCAAGCTCTGGGTGTGCAGTGCTGAACAAACTTTGACCTCACGGAGCCAAGTGTGTACCGTAGGAATAGGAATGGCAAGGAGGAAGCCAAAATAAGATACAGAAGCTGATGGTCCGCATAACTACAATATATAGTAATAAGTGTATGTGTAATATATACATACCATTTCTAAAATGGTGAAATAAATCATTAAAAAATTAAAAATTAAATTAAGTCACCAAAAAATGAAAACATCTATAGTGTCTGATAGTTAGTGTCCCACCAGGTCCAGTCCCTCTGTGGGGCTCATTTCAAAGGCCATGTACTCCTTGAAATCTTTCCTGATACTCTGAACCGGAAGTAATTTATTTTTTCTTTAAAGACCCAACCTGTGTGGATGCCAGGGTGATTCAGTCAGTTGAGTGTCCGACTTCGGTTCAGGTCATGATTTCACGGGTTTGAGCTCCATTGGGCTCTCTGCTGTCAGCATGGAGCCGCTTTGGACCCTCTGTCTTCCCTCCCTGCCACTCCCCCTTTTGACTTTCTCTTTCTCTCAAAAATAAATAAAACATTAAAAAAAAAAGACCCAAACTCTATTATTTGTCCTTTGGTACTTACATTCCTCCACCCACTTTCTTTTAACTCTGCTCATATAACATCCTTCAATAAATCCTTGAGGACAAAAGCTGTCTCTTACTCATTCTAGCATCTTCTACCTAATAAGAGTTTTAAAAATATTGATCAAACTGCACTTTAAAAAAATCATAATTTTTCTGTCTACAACTAACTGTTACACAAATCAAGTGACTTGTTTACCACCTGTTGTCTTTTAAAGGCTTGAGAAAAATATGCTCAATTCAAAAGCATGTGTGCATGAGTGCGTGTGTGTGTTTGTACATACTAGTATATTATATATAACTATACATTTCATCTGATAAAATGTTTCAGTCTATAAACTACTCATAGTTTATAAATGGATCCCTTTAAATTTACAAAGTCACTTCTTGAGTGCCCCCAAACAGATTCCACTTGAACGAAATAAAATCCTTTTCAAAGTTACTGAGCCAATTTGTCATCTTTAATTTATAAACTTTTATAAGGAAAAATTAAAGTTGTGATAAAAAATTCTCTGGTTATCTGAAACCTAGTAGAAGGTTGTATGCTCAGAGAGTGTGAGGCATACAAAGAGTGATGTGTTGGAAAAACTGAATCAAAAGCAGACAAAAGTGATAAAAGATTTGCACAATTTTGTTCACTTGGCAAACTAAACAGTATTAGAAAATCTGTCATACCACCTAGAAGTTGAACACAGTCAATAATCACCTTTTGTAGTCATCTCTGGCAGCTGCTTCTTCACAAATTTTCTGAAACAATGCCTGTGAAGTAAGGTTAGCAAAAGCCAAAGAAAGTGGCAGGTTGTCATGTACAAGGTGAGAGAAATAGTCCAGACTATTAGAACAACCATAAGGTGGTTAGTGCTAGAACCCAAAGAGCCCAACATGAATTTAGAATTGTAATCACAAGGACTATGACATTGGCTATGTAAAAATATGACCCCTGAATAAGGTCTAACAGGAGAACCCTAACAGAGGACCCTAGGGAGGGGAAGGGGGAAACGAGTCGGGGAGAGAGAGGGACACAAATCATGAGAGACTATTGAATACTGAAAACAAACCAAAGGCTGAAGGGGGAGGGGTCATGGATTGGGGACACGGGTGGGGAGAAGCACTGGGGTGTTATATGGAAACTAATTTGACAATAAACTATTATTAAAAATAAATTTAAAAAATATTTAAAAAATAAATAAAAGCTGAAAAGAGTAAACATCTAGTGTAGCAGCAGTTCTGGTTAGGATTTTTCATTTTCATTAAAAGATTGACACAAATAACTTATAATAATATTTTAGGATTTAGTTAATAAATTAAGACAAAATAGGAATTTATTACATTGAGGGAAAAGGAATTATGAAGATGTCCAAGAGTGTTTGAGATGACACTTGTAATATTTTCTGAACGTTGCGTTCAGATTTTCAGGACTTTGTTCTTAGTTAAACTAGTAGACCTTTCTCTCTCATTTCATTCAATTCTTACTTCTTTATTCAAGAATGCAAGTTATTGTTGCTTCTTAGGAATTCAAAGCACTCTATTGAGCAGTTTTTAAATATAGGATCCTTACTTATCTTTGTATCATTGGAGTTTCTTCTGTATTGATGAAGCCTTCCAACAGCAAATCAAAATAAGTTGATAGTAGATCGTGTTGGTGGTAGGATCTGACATAATGAAATATAAGGTTTCTATATAAGAGCATTTACATATAACTGATAAATATTAAAACCACTAGGAAGTTTATAATTTGATTTAGGTAACATAAATTAAAATGATTTTTATATCAGCCTGTTAACTAGACTCTAAGTACTTTGTCATCTTTATATTGCTTGCTTATATCTTGTATACATTCTCAGTAAGTGCATGTTGAATGGAACTGATTTCGATATAAACCATAAACAAACAAGACTCCTAATTTGGTTGCCTTTTCTTATACATGAGAATCAAATAATTCACACATATTTCTGGCAGGATTTGTGAGAAAAGTATAAACTGACTATAGGATTACATTTTATACTCCTCCAAATTTATATTATCTCATGAGTAGTAATTTTGTTCAGTTTACTTTTTATTTTGTATCACATCAAATTGCAATAGCCAATGACATAACAATATTATGACATTCAAGGTCTTGAGATTATGTATTATAAAAGAAAAAATATATACAGACATGGTCATTAAAACCCAGTCTTTGGACTTTTGACCTTTCTGCTGCCTGGTATTTCATAACATCATAAAATATCTTTTGAAAACACTAATGTGATACTAACATGTATTGACATTGAAAAGTAGACATTTGATGCATCTTTTTGGTAGAGTGATAAGCAAATGTTAGTGTTATTAGCTGAAGTCATAATTTGTACATTCAGTTAAAGAAGATATTTCTTTATCATGGATTTAAGTAAGACAAGATTATATAAACCAGGAAGAATAAATTTCCTCGAATATCCCAATGGTTTTCTGTGCTTCATCAGCTTTGTAAGCCTTAAAACTTTGGAGCAGAAGTGATTTTATACATACCCAAGCATATGAAGAAAATTTCACTCCAATACATTAAGAGAGTTGACCAAGTTGTAACTACTAGGTTATATATATTGGTCTGTATTTCCAGTTCCAGGCGCAAAACTCTTTAACTCGTTAAGTGACACGAGTGCGAGGTGTATTTTTGTTTCCACAGTTTGGTCTCTGACCCACATTCGGACACAGAGCTCTGCAATCCCTAGGAATTTATTGGGCGATACCACTGCCTTTTGTACTGAGGCACCTCTGAATGGGCTCCTGGGTGAGAA